>CAUYSK010018331.1:0-27114 GCA_963575035.1 Avahi laniger
CTAAAAATATACAGAAAAAATTAGCCGGGCATGGTGGCGCATGCCTGTAGTCCCAGCTACTCGGGAGGCTGAGGCAGGAGGATCGCTTGAGCCCAGGAGTTTGAGGTTGCTGTGAGCTAGGCTGATGCCATGGCACTCACTCTAGCCAGGGCAACAAAGTGAGACTCTGCCTCAAAAAAAAAAAAAAAAAGAATAGCTAGAAGCTCAGGGTGTGAAGTCACAGTGCCCAGGATCAAGGACAAGCCCTCCCACATACAGCCATGACTTTAAGATGACTTAATCTCAGCGTGTGAAGCCCTCACACATTCTAGGACATCATAGCTGCTCAATAAATGCTGGCTCCAGTTATATTTAATCAAGATGATCTTTTCCTTTATTAACATAATAAGAGCTTGCATTTGTTAAGCATTAACTATTAAGCACTTTACATGCATTATTTTATTTAATCTTTCTTTTAAAAAACTCTCTAAGATGATAATGCCTAACAATCCCGATTCTCAGATAAACAAACTGAAGTATAGCTAAAGTAAGTTGTTCAAAGTCCTCAGCTCATCAGGTGGCAAAGCCCAGGCCAGACTGGTTTCTTCCTATCCTTTCATGCTTTAAAAATCCCTCTCCACCCTTATGGGATTATTCATTCATGTTTTATACAGTTTCTTTTCTTTATTTTACACATAACTCTTACATTTAGTTATAACTTATTTCAGTATAGGCTATAAGGTGGGGCTCCAATATTACTTCTTTATAACACCATTTACTGAATGCAACACCCACAATATCTGACTGCTGTTCGCTTGAAACCCTAAATGCTTATACACACACAAAGGCCTGTTTCTGGCTTTTCTCTTCCATGTCACAGACCTCTCTTCCCATTCTTGGGCCTGCATGACACAGAACCTGTCACATTATTTACTCTCAGGATTACACTTCGGGAAGATCTCTCTAAGATGCATACGTGCATGGACTGGTTTGAACTTTTTTCTTGAAATAGGTTTCAAAAAGACAAGGGAAAAAAATCTATTCGATGATGTGTTCTCAGCCAGTCATTGAAACTGCTCCCAAAGTTGGCAACTATATTTCTCAAAACTTCTCTCCCTTCCTCCAAAACCTTGCTCCTCTTTGCCCAAGATGCTTTGTTCCTTCTTGGACTACCTGAGAGTCCTAAGCATTTGCTCGATTTCTTATTCTTTTCCAGAAAAAAATTCTCCCTGATCTCTGTATCTTCCAGATCCAGTTCAATTCTTCATAAACCCTCCCCCAAGTATACCAGTTCTCTCTGACTTCATCTTCCTCTCTTCCTCTATTCTCTGAACCCCATATTTGACTCTTTCCATGGTGCTCCTGTGCACTGTTACCCACCATTGTGTAGATAACCAACCTGTCCACCTGTTTCGATCATAAACCTTTCATGGGCAAGGACCTGCTCTGACACAGCTACCATATTCTCAGCACCCAGCAGAGAGTCCTAACCCAGAGTAGGCCTCGGTAAATGTGGACAAAGATTTTACTATTCTTTCCCCCCCTATTCAAATTTAAGGCCTTGCTAATGTCCTCCCCGACTCCTAATAGTCAGATGGACTCGAAACCAAAGAAATCAAACCTGTTGTTGATTATCTAGTTGGAGATGGGCCTCCTCCCTGCTTCCTGTACTTTGTTGGGGCTCCCCTGGAGGGTGGAGAAAGATAGTGAGGTGAGGCTCAGGCCAGTTCAGTTGTCGGCTTACTGACATATCTGATTTAAAATTACAGCCAAAGTGAGGTTTTATCTTACCTGAGGATTTCAAAGAACACTACCACTGGGGTCTCACATTACCTCAGATAACACAGGAATCTTGAGCTGACTAAATGGAGCCGGCGAGGGAGACCTCAAGCAGACTCCAGGACCCTGCCATCCCATACCTTCTGTCTGCCCTCCTCCAGTGACACACAGGGAAATGTAGCGATGACCTGACTCGGTTTCATTTCATCTGTACTGCGGGAGCTCAGAGGGGTGTGGAATGGCATCGCTGGCAAGGGCCGGACATTGAAGAAGAGTTTGAAGCTGAACATACTGAGATAAGATCAGTAAGGAAGCCAGGCGGCCAGATGACTTGTATACTAATACCCAAGTGTAAGCCGGCTGCCAAACCCATGCAAAGGGATGGGTCACAATACACAAATCTTTCAGAGAAAGGATCATTTTTAGGCCCTTAGGTGGTATATTCTCTCAGATCTAGGCCATTATGATGCTATCTGTAATATAGCTGAAAGATTCAAGGTAAAACTCTTCCAGGAGCTCCAAAAGCAATCACAACTCAACTCTGCTCAGGAAATCCTAGCTTTTCTTCCGAGCTTGCATACGTTCTGAACGTGCTGCCCTCCTGACTGTTCTAAATCACAGAAAGCTAATTCTGAAACCGTGAGGATTCTTCTTTCATTACTAAAAATCATAAATTACTTTTCCTACACTTAGGAATATTACTAGTAGTACCTCTACTACTCTTATAAAAGCAACTTATAATTGAAGCCTGTTGGTAGGATAAGGGACTCCAGAAAATATCTAGTACAGCCCCTTATTTAATAGAGGAGGAACTCTGAATTTGAGAGACATTAGTGACAGTCCAAGGGGACTTAAGTAGCTGGTAGAATATATGCCAGGCACTCTCTAAGAGCTTTACCTATATTTCTCACTTAATTCTCCTAACAACTCTATAAAGTAAGTATGATTAGTATCTCTACTCGACAGATGAGGAAACTGAGACCCAGCAAGGTTACGTCACATACCTAAGGCCACACAGCTGGTAAGGGGTAGAGCTGGGATTACAACCCATGCTCTAAACTACTAAAGATCTAGGATTAAAACCCAGAACTCCTGACTCCATGGAGGGTTCTCCATCATAAATAATTCTAAGGCTCATGAGCAAGCTAACCACATTTATAAAGGCCTGCAAAACTTTTTTGGACCCTGATTAGAACTAACAAAGATATTTTTCAAATAATCTGAGAAACCTGAATAGCATATCGACAAATTATTGTTAATTTTATCATAATGACATAGTTATATAAGGAAATATCTCTGTTTTTTAATAATATATACTAGGTATATAGTGAAATGACATACAGTCGTAAGGCCTGGGACTCACAATCACAAAAAAAAAATAGAAAAAAGGGACATACAAAGCAAGTTTGGCAAAATCTTGGTAACTGTACTATCTGGATGATAGAATATGAGGGTTCATTATACTTTTCAACTTTTTTTGTATGTTTATTTTCAACCTTTTCAAACAAGTTAATACAAAGTCATTTAAAAAGCCCCACGAACCTGAACCCATGAAAAATGAAACTATCTAACAATCAAAAATGTACAAGCACGTGCTTTTTTACATTTTTAAGTTTGTTTTTTTAATGGTGGCCTTCATTACCCACCGAACTATTTGATTTTGTTGTTTCTGATCCCACGATCGTCCACGCATCAATACTTAAAGCATGGGAAGAGCTAGTTAAACCCATACATAATTATTATTTTTTTTAGTCTATCTGGAGAACTATTGTATTAGTCAGCTAGTTGAGAATATTTATTGAGTAGTTACTACATCGTGAACATTATATTAGTGCTGACCCAAGTGATCAAAGACAGAGCGGAGTAATATTTACATCAAACTACAGATCCACTGACCAGGGGATTCTAAACTCTGGCTTGGTTGTTGCTCTGCCTCCTGAAAGGTCCAGGGTTACCTTTTCAGATCTGCATACAACAAAGCCAGGCAGGGGCACCTTCTGTGGTTCCCTGGCAGACCCTGGGGCAGCAAGAGGAGGTAGGCAGTGGCAAGGAGGTGAGGAGGGTGAGGCTTATGGGTAATTTTTAGTGTCTGCAAGCATTCCCAGATTCGTCCTTTTCCAATGCAGAGACTGTTGCAACGTATTTCCCATTCAGCTGGGAAATGCATCGCACGCCCAAGTAGGCCCAGCTGCTTTCCTGCATTTTGTATCTGTTTCATCATAGGTTTCATCAGACAAGTGACCACAGGCACATAAGACTAAGAGCTGAGATGCCAGTCAGGCATCTGGTTGTTCATACTTAAAGGTGCCCAGGAAAAACAGACAAACCACTGGAGTGTCATGAGGTAACACAGCAGAAGCATGTCATACACAGGAATGGACACTACTAGGTAGCCATCAGTAGGGCATCCTCCGACAGGAAGGGCAAATATTCAAGGACTGCCACACATCAATAATTAGCAGTGTTGTGTCTGTACTGGCACTTCTGCGCTCCGCCTACACGGCTGATTAAACTAGTACCTCCCTTTCTGCCAGTGTCTGTAGCACTACAGGAATCATGGCACTGGGTTATGTTTTATTTACTCTTCTTTTGCCTCAAATCCCTGATGACCACTACAAGCCCCAGTTAAAAGAACTAAGTTCTCTGTAACAACAGAAAAGATGCCACAGAGGTTGTGGGCTTTATCCTTAACATATTCACACTGGAAAAAGTCAGGAAGATGCAGGAAGTTGTACTTAGGCCAAAGCAACAGAAGTTAGTTGGGGTTATGAACGAGATGGCCAGGTTCTGGTCTATTCCCAATTCCTACTCAACTTGACACCATTAACTGATCTCCATAAAACAGAAAAATCAAATCCCTGTTTACTGCAGATTAAATTGTAGTTTGAGAAATCTGGAGAGAGCTGGCCATCTAGAAAAAATCCAAAGTGTGCAAACTGGATACGGAAATCAGCGAAGCTTCAACTCCCATCTCCACAAATGTCATTCATGCAATTCTGTCTGTCCAGGAAGGCCATCAATCTGCCACCAAAATGATGCATCTGGCCCTGTGTTAAAGGACGCGGTACTCCTCCCCAACAATACCCCCCACATCGTGCCACAAATCCCAGAGAATCGCTTCCAAGGCCCATCTTCCTGCACTGTTCCAACAAACACCACAAGTCACCCACCCACAAACAAGCCCCTTTCAAGAAAACAAATGCTGGCGACAATGGAAGGAGCTGCTAAAAGTTTCCAGCTGCCCTGCAGAGCTCGCTCCCGTTCAAACGTCGCTCTATTCCCTCACCATTCACGCGATCCGAGACTACTGCATCTCCAAATATAGCAGGACCAGCCCTGGTTGTGAAAAAGTTGATTTAAAACTTCATCTTCCTGACACCCAAAAGACCAGATTCATCTTGGGCTGCTTGCTTTCAATCCTCAAACTTCATAGTAATTTGCACCAATGCTGAAATTACCAAGGGTTCCTACCAGGCCCCCAAAGCCTTCATAAGAAGCGGCCAAACCTCGGGATGCTGGCTTGGGGGAAGCGGTGGAGGAAAGGATGCCGAACCCCTTCCCTGCGGGAGTTCAGCCCACCCAAAAGGACAGCAGGGCCATGTCCCACCCTGGGCCTTGGACTGGATGAGGAAGCCCCCACCTCCACTCCCCTGCGCTCCTTCAAGCCACAGGTGCCAAGCCCCTCCAAGACACAGGAGGACAGGGAGGCTGAGGGAGGGATGGAGAAAGAAGAGGAATTTCCCAGTTGGCAGAAGGCTGGAAAACTGGGAAAAAGTGGGGCGAAGAAGGGGGAGGGACAGGGCGACCTCACTCCGAGAAAATTTCCCAGGAGGAAAGGGGCAGCAATGGGGGAGAGGATCCTCGGACGCGGGGAGGAGTCTGGGAGTTGCTGCCCCACCTGGACCTTCTCCTCTCCCCTTTCCAACCCCCTGCCCTCCCCATCACCTCTGGATCCCGCGAACCCAGCAAGGTCGGCCGCTCGGCCTCAGCCCGGATGATTTAGAGGAGCCTGGCCCGGACCCGCAGGGCTTCCTGCACCCGCCTCCCTCCCCCCGGTCGTCCCGCACTCACCAGGAGCACCGAACCGCGCACCACCTCCGACACGCTCTGCCGCAGCTCTGCCGCCGTGCCCGGTTTGCTCAGCGCCCGGGTGAACTTCCGAGTCTCCGCCGAGGCGGGGAGCAGCTGCGGCTGCGACATCCTCCCGCTGCCGCCGCCTCCCCCTGCTCCCGCGGTCCGGCCGCGCCGCGCCGCCGCCAGGTGCGCCCTCAGCACCCGGCCCGCTCCGCCTGCGGTTCCCGGCGCCGCCGCCCGCCGGCTCCCCCCGCCGCTCGCCGCGCGTCAGGCCGCCGCAGCCGCGGCCGCGCCCTCCGTGCCGTGTCACGCCCCGAGGCGCCCTCCTCGGCGTCCGCGGCCCCCAGCACTCGCAGCTGCGCCCGAGTTCGTTTGGGGTGACCGTGCGTGTGGCGGCGGCGGCTCCCCCATGCCACCAGCCTCCCTCGGCTGCCGCTCCCCGGGCCGCCTCCTCGGGGCGGGGTGTCCGGCGCGGAGCGGGGCGGGGCGGGGCGCCTGGCGGGCGGAGGAGGGGCCGGCGCGGCCGGACGGCGGGGACAGCGGGCCCGGCAGGTCGGCGCGGCCGGGCGCAGGAGCCAGGCGGCTAGACTCTCGGCGGGGAATGGGGGGCTTGGGAGCGCCTCCGCTTCGGACCGTTTCTTCTGCGGCCGCACGTCCAAAGACCCGAGTCGAGGGCTGAGCAGGGCTGGAGCAGGGCGTGGTCTCGGGACCCTCTCCCGGACACCAGGTTTCCTGCCCACGGAGCCCGGCCGCGCTCGAGGGGTCCCCGGCGGGGTCTGGGCTCAGTGGCACCACGCCCGCCTGTGCGCCCAGAGCCTTTGCGGGGGACAGAGATCTCAGGAAAGTGGCATTTATGCGGCACGGAGAGGGCACGGGGCCCTACGGAAACCTCGGCCGGGCGGACCTGGACGGAGCGCCCCTGCCCGGACCTAACGTGAGGCACCGCACGCACCCGCAGTGGCGCTCCTCGGCCTCGGGCCACCACCATTCGGCCCCCGGAGACATCGGGTTAGCGTGGAACCACGCCGGCAGAGGCCAGACGGGCGTGAGAGACACGCACACCCCGGCCCGCTGCGTCACCTTGGACGGTGGGCAAAACTTCTGAGCCTCGATTATCTCGTTTGTAACCTGAGGATAGCACCCTGGAAGGCGTTTAAGTGACGCGGCGGCCCCACGCGGAGGCCCATATGGCCCACCTGCCGCCCCAGTGCGGCCGGCCCTCCAGGCGTGGTGTCCGGGAACCCCGGGATGCGCCGGCTTGCGAGCCCACCGTGACTCAGAGCTGGCGGCTGCTAGTGACAGCCACCCTTGTGAGGAACTTCTCACACAGCCTCTCCCGCTTTCCTATCCCTAAGTGACCCCGGCGCTAGCGGCCCTAGCGCCTTCTTTCCTCTCTGCCGACAAAACCCTGCGTAGCCTAACCCTGACCCGGCCGCGGAAAATGCGCGCGGGGCGGGGGAATTTACACTGGGCCCATGGCGCATGCTCAGTGGCCTGGGATTGGGCGCGTTCCCATGGCGGGGAGCCTGACTTAAGAGCGGCTCCGCTGATTGGGTGCGATGTTCGGGTTACGCCCATCGCTTCCTGATGGACAGCTTCTTACCTGGCGGCTCGACCTCAGCAACGCTCCGTGGCCAAGACACGATCTTACGCGCCGCCTTCCAGCCCAAGTACCCTGAGGCTTTACAGCCGCCGTCATCGTAGTTGGGGAGGCAGCCTATTGCGTCCCACCCCACCAGAAAGCCAAACTCTGGCCTCAAGCGTAATCTTACAGTGGCAGGGAAAAATACCAATCTAGCGCAGAAAGCAAAACACCTCCGTTCTGAACTTAATGGGCAGGTCTGGCACATAGTAAGACTGGAGGTGAAGCATGCAGTCAACACTCAATAAATGCCTGCTGGATTGGGTTGTTTTCCTAGTGGGTTGGGCCCGCAGGATGTAACACTGAGTGAGCTTGACAGGTTGGAAGATAAACAAAACAAGTAATGTGTGATAATAAAAACAGTTACACACTAACCGATTTCCAGCTGTGTGAAATGAGGGATTAGACATTTTCCAGCCTCTTCTGTTCTAAAGTGGAGCTGGGTGACCCCAATAGAGTAGACCAGGTGGCAGCCTCGCCTTACCCTGCCTTTCCCGGGAACTTGGACTGTTTGGTGTGGTGAGCATGCTCAGCTTGCATTTACGCCTCTGAGCTACTCTGGACTGTTAAGAACAGTTGCCTTCAGAGAACCATAAATTAAAGTTTCTCTTTGAGCTTCTGACTCCCTAAAAAGTACCAGACAACAGAAACTTTTCCCCGGCTGCTACCTTAGGTCTCTAAACTATATCTGCTTCCATGGAAGGCGAAGAGATTGTATGTTTTTAATTAAAAACAGTAACAAAAGCACCCAAGGTTCTGGGATTTTCTTTTTTTTTTTTTTAATTTCTTAGTGCATAATACAGTATTGTGAATATTTTCTTTTTTTCTTTCTTTTTTTTTTTTTTGAAGCGCTAGTTGGTTAAAGAAAAGCGTGTGTTCATGTGCGTGCGAGCGCGCGCGCGCGTGTGTGTGTGTGTGTGTGTGTGTGTGTGTGTGTGAGCGTGTAGTCAAAGAACAACATGTCAAATTGTTTTAAAAATCTAATTGGTTTTTATTAGTAATTCATGAACCAGGCAGCATCCTGTGTACAAAATAGAGCCAGGAGCTCTGTGGGCGTGGCAGAACAGTTGGGTTTTGTAAGGTAACTTAAGTAGGAACAAGGAAACAGCATAATGCAAAAAGCAGATTGGTTAACATCGGGTAGCTTCAGGTTATTTTCCCTGTATACGTTAAATCGGAGGGGACTGCCTTATGCTGGCTCACATTGACCAGGTGCCATTTGATTGGTTGATAGGCATCTCCTGTTTTTTGGAAAACCGGCCTTTTTAGAGATTTTTCTCTTTTTTCTTTAAGTTTCCATTTAATTACTTGGCACTTAACGTGAGTGACTCCAGTTGGTTTGGTCTGTTCTGGCCTAGTGCAGGAGATCAGTTCAAAACAATGGCCTCCTTGGCCAAAACAGTGGCTCATGCCTGTAATGCCTGTAATCCTAGCACTTTGGGAGGCCAAGGCAGGAGGATCACTTGAGGCCAGGAGTTCAAGATTGGCCTAAGCAAGAACGAGACCCCATCTCTACAAAAAATAGAAAAATTAGCCACGCGAAATTAGCCAGCTATGTTGGCACATCCCAGTAACTCAGGAAGCTGAGGCAGGAGAATCTCTTGAGCCCAGGAGTTTGAAGTTGCAGTGAGCTATGATGACACCACTGCACTCTAGCTCAGGCGACAGAGCAAGACCCTATCTCAAAAAAAAAAAGAAAAAACCACACAAACACACACACAGACACAATGGACTCCTATAAATTTTATTTATATGTATATATAATATAGGTAGATAGAAAATAAAGAATTCCCCAAACCTTCTACTAAATTCTGTACTTGCATGCTAATTCATTATATTCTAGAATTGGCAGATTTTCATTTAGGAAACAGAGAATGTGCCAACAGTAGTCACTGACAATGTCTAACCAAATGCAAGTTCTGATAGTCAAAGAAGGAAGCATGGAAATGTGAACTAAGCCCAGGAAGATGGATACACCTAGCAACACAGAGTTGATTCTTTTCCTCCTGGTGAGGTGTTGTTGATAACAAATGTGACATTTCTCATGTTTAAGTTTAAGCAGAAAGTCAGTCCTTACTGTTATAGGTTGAATTGTGCCCCCTAAAAAGATATACTGAAGTCCTAACTCCAGCACCTGTGAATATGGCCTTACTTGGCAACAGGTCTTTGCAGATGTAACCAAGCTAAGATGAGGTCATACTGGATTAGGTGGACCCTAATCCAGTATGAATGGTGTCTTTATAAGAAGAGAAAAGACACAGATACAGACACAAAGGGAGAACATTATGTGACAACAAAGGGAGAATTTGGAATGATGCACATCCACAAGTCACAGAACACCAAGGGTTGCCAGGAAACATCACGAGCTGGAAGAGGCAGGAAAGGATTCTTCCCCAGGTTCATCAGAGGGAAGAACACGGCCTGCTGACACCTTGACTTCAGACTTCTAGGCTCCAGAACTATGAGAAAATAAATTCTGCTGCTCTAAGCCACACAGTTGGTGGAACTTTGTTACAGTAGCCATGGGAAACCAATATGCTTACCAAAGACTATTCTTTTAAATTTCCACCAGAGTAGGCCCAGAATTGTGTTTGTTCTCTGATATCAACTCTTTCACAGAAAAGATGGGGGTCACACCTTTATAGAAGGAAGAGAATCAACCAAGAGAGGGCACTGCCTGGGGTGAGGCTGACCTCTGGCAAGGAGGGGTGGATGGTGTTTAAGGTTTGGGAGAAGAAACATGCATCTACTTTAGCTTGAGAGAGTACCCCCATCTTTGTTTTTCCAAAACTATAGGAAGAAAGTTTTCCTTTCTGTTGAAGATGACATTAGTAGGTAGTGGAGATGAAATATAATTGCAGCCAGTTCTGAAATTTGCATATAAATGACTATAATTATAATTCAAGCACTACCCATGTTTAATGGTAACCTCTTACTACATCATTTCCTTGTTAAGTTTGCCTTAGGATTTGTATGTGTCTTAATGACATATAATTAGTTTAAAATCTTTTCCAGATATATCTTGAAAGAGCATGTATGTTTTTAACAAAATAAAAAGCCGTAGACAGTAGGCTCTCTGTGCTTTGCAGTATCCAGGGATGTGTGAAAGGGACTTTCACTCTTTATTTTATCCTTGCCTTGATGGAGTTTTTTAAATAAGCATCTATCACTTTTGTACTTCATTTCCTAAATATTTCTTACATTATTTGTTTTTTAAAATTATTCAACCAGTGCTTAGAAGTAGACTCTTGTTACTTCCACTAAGTAACATAAATAGAAGACACAAACCCTTCAAGGAAGGGCATCTGGGAAAGGTGTGCACTTAATCTAACACTTAAGTTTGCAGCTATCACTTAGGGTTAATGTTACTGGAGGAATATAATCCCCTCTTTCACTCCTATTTTACTCAGGAAAGGTTCTTAGAGGAGATGAAATATGAGGTCTTTAAGGGATAGCAGAGACCAGGGCTTCTCACAGTTTACTATGCATATAAATCACTTGGGCATCTTTTTAAAATGCAGGTTCTGATTCAGAAGGTCAGGTGTGGTGCCCAAGAGCCTACGGGTCTAACAAACTCCCAGGTGACATCAAGCTCCTCAATCATGCAGATGCTGCTCATCCATAGCCCACACTTGAAGGAGCAGACTTCCATCTCTGCCAGGATGGCATGCTGTAGGCCCTGAAAAATCCTCCAGCAGGAAGACAAAACACCCAATAGGAAAATGGGCAAAACTCATGACTAAACAGTTCACAGAAAAGATATAAAATGACCAATAAACATATGAAAAGACATTCGACTTAATTTATGATAAAAGAAACACAAATTAAAACTACACTGATACACAATTTCTTACCAATCAGCTTGGAAAAAATCATCGAGTATCACACTTTAGATGGAAAGGCTACTGGGAAACAGGTTAGACATTGTCAGTGACTACTGTTGGTACATTCTCTGTTTCCTAAATGAAAATCTGCCAATTCTAGAATATAATGAATTAGCATGAAAGTACAGAATTTAGTAGAAGGTTTGGGGAACTCTTCATTTTCTATCTACCTATATTATATATACATATAAATAAAATTTATAGGAGTCCATTGTGTCTGTGTGTGTGTGTTTGTGTGGTTTTTTCTTTTTTTTTTTTGAGATAGGGTCTTGCTCTGTCGCCTGAGCTAGAGTGCAGTGGTGTCATCATAGCTCACAGGGCTGGTGGCAATGCAAGACGATACAACCACTATACAGTGGAACGTGGCAATATCTAACAAAACGACATTCACATTTGTCTTTTCTGTCAGTAGTCCTACTACTGGAAATTTTCCCTAAAAATATACCTTAAACAATAAGAAAATATACACAAAGCATTATCTGTAATGGTAAAATATTGGAAAATATTAATACCTAAATACCCAATATTGGAGATTGAGTAAATGTGGTACATGCATATAATGAAATATTAATGAACTATAAAAATGAATGAGTTATCTATCAACTAACATGAAATGATTTTCTGGATATATTGTTTAAAAAAGCAGAAATATTGGAAGGCCAAGGCGGGAGGATCTCTTGAGATCAGGAGTTTGAAACCAGCCTCAGTAAGAGCAAGACCTTGTCTCTGCTAAAAATGGAAAGAAATTAGCCGGGCAACTGCAACTGTAAAAAACAATTAGCCAGGCGTGGTGGCACATGCCTATAATTCCAGCTACTCGGGAGGCTGAGGCAGGAGAATCATTTGAGCCCAGGAGTTTGAAGTTGCTCTGAGCTAGGCTGATGTCATGGAAACTCTAGCCTGGGCAACAGAGCAAGACTCTGTCTCAAAAAACAAATCAAAAAAACCAGAATGAATAATAAAAATCATATGATGATCTCAATAGATGCAGAAAAATCATTTGACAAAATTCAGCATCCTTTTATGATAAACACTATTAACAAATTAGATACAGAAGGTATGTACCTCAACACAATAAGGACCATATGTGACAAGCCCACAGCTAACATCTCAATGGTGAAAAGCTAAAAGCTTTTCCTTTAAGGTTAGAGACAAAGCAAAGAATGCCCACTCTTGCCACTTCTGTTCAATATAGTACTGGAAATCCTAGCCAGAGCAATTAGGCAAGAAAAAAGAAAACATTCAAATCAGAAAGGAAAAAGTAAAATTTCCTCTATTTGTAGATGACATGATCTTTTATATATATATATATATATATATATATATACACATACACACACACACATAGAACACCCTAAAGCATTTATTATCATCCAGATTCATTCTATCTACCTTTCTTGAAAAGTCAGCACCAACAGTTTGCCATTATTTTTCTAGGAGAAGGAATACAAATTGCATTTTTAAAAAAAGCTTCTGGAGGTCCTTTCAAAAGATGGATATTGTTTGATTTCCATTTAAACCCCTAAAATACTCTCTAATACTCTTTAAAGTATATCAAAACACAGATTTTTTCAAAGTTTAACCATTTATTACCTTGAGATTGTGATAAAAGTTGCAGATCCTACCCTCCACTTCCGCAATAAACAACCGGAAATTAATTCAGACTAGGTTCTAGCTCCATCTAAATATTGGAAGGGTTCAGAATAATCCCAATGCTTCCAGACAGAATTAGAAGCCTTGTTGTTAAGCCCTTAGAGTTTCTTTTCCTCTCCAGAAATGAGATGGTTCCAGCCCTGGGCAAGCAATCAACTGAGAAGAAAAGGAGAGTTGTAATTCATTATTGACTCTCCCAAATTTACTGTAACCCCTGTTGCTAGGAGTGGTGAACAGTTAAGATTTTCACTAGAATGTACCTGTCTGGCTGATGAAGAAACCTCATCAGGGTCAGGGTACCTGAATGTGTCCACTAGCCTGTGTCCCTAATTCCAGTTTGGGAACCCTCTGTAGACTGAACACACAGTAAATATCAAAGCTAGGGCTGCCACTTCATTCACAACTTCTTGGTTACCTGACATTCAGTGAAACACGGGGGCATGCTAGCTCTTGGAAGACAATTAGAGTTATGAGTTTGGGTCAACTCTGTCCACTAATGTAAAGGACAAAACATGGGAAAACACTATATAAGATGAAAGAGAGAGAATGGTCACATAATAAATGGAAAAATACAAATATTTTACATAAAAGGTAGGGAAAAGAACCTTGCATAGACCAGTCTGATGACTAGAGTCATATTTGTCAAACTGCCCAGACAGTGTCCATTTGCAACCAAATATTTATATAGTGACGGTTGCATTGAGTGACCTCCGTTACTATGGTAAGCACAGTGGGTGTTACTCTGAAAGAAAATGTGATCAAATATTTTTATCTTATGGTCTGTACTTTTTAACATTTTAAACCACCTTTATTATACAAAGTAGTCTACCCAATAGTAAACCTAATGACAACTCTGACACCTACTGCAGTTTCTCTCTTTATAAAATCCTAAATCCACAGATTCCTCCCTCATTATGCTGCATCCTGAGGGTATGGGAGAAGTCGAACAGTTACTGAGCTACCGGTGTCAAAACCGAACTCCCTGTCCTAACCTGTTCTCCTCTCTCTGCCAACCTGCCGGCAGATGGAAGTTGGTAACCAGCACCTTTCCCTCACTTGGCTTGGCACCCCAATCTCAGTATTTCTGCCATCCAACATGCAGAGAAAAAAAGCCAACTGCATCCATAACCCACTGAGAATAAATAAAAATGTATCATTAAGCCAAAGGAATAGGTAAGCTGTAATATACTAGCAAAATGTAAGGAACTGTTATAAAAATTATTCTATTAACTTGTAAAGATTTTTTTTTAAGTAAGTGATCTAGGATTAGAGAAAAGCGTGACCATGTGGGATGTCCTGGTTCAAATTATTTTCTTTTTATTCTGTTTTTCACTCTTTATTCTTTCCTCAGTCATTAAAATACTGCTTAGATAATTAGAATGATGTGTAATTTTCTAACATGGATCGAAATATAAATGTATTATTTTTTCGATTGTCTTTCATACATGTTTTTAAAATGAGAATTAGAAATAGCATTAGGAAATGCCTATCTGTAGGACATTACATTCATTTTCACCTTTTGTTGGTTGACAAATTTATTCATTCGCCAAACATATTCTACTATGTACTATGTACTAACTACAATTCTAAGTATTATACTTAAGATCTAGCATGATTTTTAAAAGATCAAAATCTCCGCTCTATGGAGCTTACATTCCAGCGCAGGACATAGTGGATGCACAAGCCAGATAGCAAAAGGCAGAGAGTTCTGCTAGAGGCGGGTGCTGAGATAACAAATAAAGTAAGACAGGGGATTGTGATGTAGAGGGAGTGAGGTGGATTGAAATGTAAGTAGTGTGGCCCGGGAAGGCCACACTCAAGCTGAAAGGAACTATTGAATAAAGACCTGAAGGCTGCAGTGGAGTCAGCCCTGTGGGTGTCCAGGGGACAACATCCCAGGCAAGGGGAACAGAAGTGCAAAGGCACTGAGGCAACAGCAGCCTGCTCCATTACAGGGGTGGCCATGGCTGGCATGGCTGGAGTGGAGTGCGGTGAGGAAGTGGTGGACAGCGGATGTGAGGCGGGAGCTGCAAGGTGTGGAGGGTGAGCAGATTCATGGTCTCTTATAGGCCACTGGAGTGACCTTGAGTTTGACTCTGAGTCAGCTGGGAAGCCACTGCAGGGTTTTCAGAGAGCAGCAGCGTCGCTATATGGGCACCAATCCTGTCTCCTCTTCCTAGGCACACAGGCGCGAGACGGCGTTTCCCACCTTTCCTTGCAGCGAGGGGGTGCTGTGTGACTGGGCTCTAGTCAATGGAAGTGGACCAAAGCTCTACAAACGCCACTTCCAATCCTAGTCACAAAACTCCCTGAGTGATGCTTCACACCCTGCCTTCCCTCAGCCACAGCAGCCATGGAAACCACATGTTGAAGGTGGAGCGACTCAAGGTGGAAGGAACCTGGATCCCTAAGTCATCGTGTAGAGGAGAGTGCCCCGGGATTGCATCCTGACCAGCAACGTCCATATCGGACTTTGTGTGATCAGGAGGGAAGCTGTGTTAAACCACGCAGCTTTGGGGGTTCCTTGTTACAGCTGCGTTCAGAATAGACTGGGGTTGGGGGAAGAAAATGCAAACAGGAAGACCACAATCCAACCAAGAGATAACGATGACTACGTCTATTTACTAATTTATTCATAAAAACTAACGTTCTGTGCTTCTGAAAGGCTACTCGCAGTCTGGTGGAGAAGACAGACCCATAAACGTGAGTGAGATACAGCGGGTAGGAAGACGGGGCTACAGCTTTCCTTGGGGGAGCCTTTCACAGAGGCTGTCCTGACTGTCTTGTCTAGAACAGCTGCGGATACAGGACCTCGGGTGCGACAGGTTTGCATGATGATCTTTGTAAATCATCAGCACAGGGTCTGTTCATAGTAAATAATGGAAATTTGTTAGCTCTTAAATAATTATAAATTGTTCCAAGAAATTGTTGTCAGAGCTGTTTACTAAACATACAGACAGACAGGGTCCAGACTGAGAGATGAAACCCATAACTAAGGAGATATTTGCACCACCAACTTCTCTGTCTTTTTCTGTTTGAATCAGCCACAGATTTTCACTCTCTTTCCACTGCTAAGTTTTGTTCTTATTTGTGAACCATGTTCATACTCTGTATAGATTGGGTAACACCAAAAAAGCAAACAGTGTTGCTTATTTCACTTTTCAATCCGTAGCATTGTAGTCCAGAACTTCTAATACTCTTTGTAGTAGTTTGTATTACAAAGCCTAAGCCTGCAATGTTACCATTTAATAAAAGACTTGTTGACTGAGTGAAAATTGTCTTAAACACCAGTAAATATCAACGTGTTATTATTGCTGTTACTACTATATCCAATCACATAGTGATCATACATAATAATAGTGAATGCATAATCACAAGTTTATAAAGTACTGTTTGCAAACCATATCAAATGAGTTCTTACTATATTCCTGTAAGATAAGGAAGTTAAAGTTCATGTCACAGACGAAGTATACTAACGCAAATAGAGAGATGTTCCTGAGTAACTTAGTATCTCTCGGAAAAGGCTAAAATGGGACTTGGGTACTGTATTACTGTAGATCCAGTATAAACAGAGAGAGAATGGAGTTTATTATAAGGAATTGGCTCATATGATTACGGAGGCTGGAAGTCCCACAATCTGCCATCTGCAAGCTGGAGACCAAGAAACCTGGTGGTGTAATTCAAAGGCCGGAGAGTGGTAGAGCCAAAGGTGCAGATTCCAGCCCAAGTCTGAAGGTCTGAGAACCAGGAGCCCTGACCACAAAAGACAAATGTTCCAGCTCAAACAGGCAGAAAGCCTCCACCCTTCCTGGGCTTTTCTGTTCTATTCACATCCTCAATAGACTGGATGGTGCCCGCCCACACTGGGGAGAGCCACCTCAGTCCACCAATTCAAATGCTAACCTCTTCCAGAAACACCTCAGAGACACACCCAGAAATCATGTTTAACCAGCTATCTTGGCATCCTGTGGCCGGGTCAAGTTGACACATAAAATTAACCATCACAAATACAAAGGCCATGTCTGAGGAAGCAACTAAAGCTTTCTGCTCAATTATTTCCATTGTAGGTAAGACTTTTCAGTGAGCCAATACAGTAGAAATTAAGCAGCAATTCTGCACAATTCTAAAATAAGAATCGGTCAGGGCTCAGTGGCTCATGCCTGTAATCCCAGCACTTTGGGAGGTTGAGACAGAAGGATCCACTGAGCCTTGGAGCTCAAGACTAGCCTGGGCAACATAGTGAGACCCTGTTTCTATAAAAAATTTTTTAAAAAATGAGCTGGGTGTGGTGGTGCATGCCCATAGATCCAGCTAATCGGGAGGCCGAGGTAGGAGGATCACTTGCTGCAGTGAGCTATGATTGCACCACTGCACCCCAGGCCAGGCGACAGAAAGAGACACTGTCTCTAAAATGAATGAATGAATAAATAAACAAATTAATACATAAATAAATAAAAATAAAATAAATGTCTACCTGAATTAACTTAGTGAAACAGGACTCAGAGCCAGTTTCCTTCAGAAAAGACTTACTTAACAAAAGTTGCACAATTTTCCTAGAATATACAGTAATAAGAATAAAAATGTAGAGTTCAAACTTGCAATAACAAAAGAAACGAGAATCAGAAAAATAAAGTTGAACTTGGAAAAAGTTCTGCCTCTTAAAAATATACCACTTCTCATAGCAGAAAAATGTTGATCTCTAAATGCCTTTTTCCAGGCGTGGCTCTGGGAGGATGCTGGCCAGGATAAATGGCAGCGAAGGAGAGCCAGAGCCCGTAGTCAGCACACACAGGCCGGTGTGGCTTCCCTGCCATCGTTCCCTGGCAGCAACCTTAAGGCGGAATTGCTTTTCCACTTGGGAGAAAGCTCCCGTGTCTAAAAGGGTAATGATTCTGTTCAGAACTCGCTACATAATTTGCCATAATCTACATTATCTGTTCAGGACTGACTACATAATTTGCAGAGCCTACTGCAAAATGAAAATGTGGGGCCTTTTAATCAAAAAGTATTAAGAATTTCAAGAGTTCAGAGGCCCTTCTAAGCACAGGCCTAGAAACCTCTTCTCCATCAGCCATTGACCCTTTCGTTGCTGAATCATAGAGGGTCCTAAGGGAGTGATTCCCCAGGTGGTGGGGGAGGCCCTTGAAGTCTTGAGGCAGTTGCTATGTATTAGCCAGTAAGGACATAGTGTAAGGTTTAACAACAGGTCCTTCAGTACCAGCTTCGACGTCAGCCAGACATAGAAAGAGTAACACCATTGAGTATATATGGGAATGATCCTTAAAGTGTCAGACAAGTGGTAGAATGAACAAATATTCAGAACAGATCTTCTTGACTAATGAAATAGAAATATGTGTATGCACAATAAACTCTAAAACAGAATAAACAACAAACCACAAAGCTGGGACCTGGAATATCACTCAAAAGCAAATATGGATAAGCTGACACCAGGGACTTTGAGAGAGAAAAGGAGAAACCGATACTGTATAGAATCACTGAGTAGCAATATTGACAGTCTTTGTCAAACTGGGTTTTTGTTTTTGTCTTTCAGATTTTTCAATTTTTTTTTACAGATGGGGTCTCACTATGTTGCCCAGGCTGGTCTTATGGGCTCAAGCAATCCTCCTGCCTTGGTCTCCCAAAGGGCTGGGATTACAGGCATGAGCCACCATGCCTGGTGCAAGCTGTGTTCTAACCATGACCATGGAGGTGGCCATGAAGAGAATGCGTAGAGCAGAGAACTCAGGGATGCTTTGTAAATGCTTGCCCAGCAAAACCAAATGCAAGCCATGACTTAAAAATGTGTTAAGAACCTTACACCCATTAGTATGCTACTATAAAAGGAAAAAAAACTATAAAATAACAAGTGAGGATGTGGATATGCTGAAATTAGCATCCTTTGCACTGCTGGAGGGAATGTAAAATGGGGCAGCCACTGTGGAAAACAGTATGGTGGCTCCTCAAAAAATTAAAAATAGAATTACCATTTGATCCAGCAATTCCACCTCTGGGTATATATGCAAAGAATTGAAAGCAGGGGCTCAAAGAGATATCTGTACACCTATATTCATAGCAGCATTAGTCACACTAGCCGGAAGGTGGAAGTAATCCCAGTGTCCATCGATTAGATGGATGGATACATAGAATGCGATGTAGCCGTACAATGGATATTATTCAGCCATAAAAAGGAAGGAAATTCTGACACATGCTACAACATAGATGAACCCAGAGGACATGATACTAAATAAAATAAGCCAGTCATAAAAAGACAAATACTAAATGATTCCACTTGAGTAGTTACATCCATAGAGACAGAAGGTAGAATGGTGGTTTCCCGGGCTGGCAGGAGAAGAGGATGGGAAGTTGTTTAATGGGTCTTGAACTTCAGTTTTGCAAGACGAAAAGGGTTCTGTGGATGGATGGTGGCAATGATTGCACAACAGAGTGAACGTACTTACTGCCACTGATACATTAATACACACTTAAAAATGGTTACGGTTATAAATTTTATATGTATTTTCCCACAATTAAAAACAATATACGTATATATCTACAAGAAGGGAGCAGCAAACAGAGAAGTTGGGAGTCTGAAAGCCAGTGAGTGTAGACAGGGGCTGTTCTTAAGGCAGGACATCTAGGAATGTACCAGAAGAGGCAAATCCTGTGTTGTGTGGCCTAAAGCATGTACAGTTTCTAGGAATCTCCTTTTAGAAAAAGAAAAAATTTTAAATATCAAATTGAGTACAAAAGTGGATATTAAATTTAAGAAAATCACACAAATTATAATTTTTAAAAGCTATTAAAGACCACAAACATCGTAAGATCTAGAAAAATCATATTTTTAATAATTAATTTTCTTCACACATCTCTAAAATGCATTTTTCCTTATAATTTTTGTCTGCCAACACTCTGATAGCCTCTTCAAAAGACAATGATTTTTTTTTTTTTTTGAGACGGAGTCTCACTGTGTTGTCCCGGCTAGAGTGCCATGGCGTCATCCTAGCTCACAGCAACCTCAAACTCCTGGGCTCAAACAATCCTTCAGCCTCAGCCTCCCAAGTAGCTGGGACTACAGGCATGCACCACCATGCACGGCTAATTTTTTCTATATATTTTTAGTTGTCCAGTTAATTTCTTTCTAATTTAGTAGAGACAGGGTCTCACTCTTGCTCAGGCTGGTTTCGAACTCCTGAGTTCAAATGATCCAGCCGCCTCAGCCTCCCAGAGAGCTAGGATTACAGGCGTGAGCCACCACGCCCGGCCAAAAGACAATGATTTTTTAATCCTGGCACTCTGGGAGACTGAGGCGGGAGGATCACTTGAGGTCAGGAGTTTGAGACCAGCCTGAGCAAGAGGGAGACTTCCGTCTCTACAAAAAAAATAGAAAAAATTAGCCGGGCGTGGTGGCACATGCCTGTAGTCCCAGCTACTCAGGAGGCTGAGGCAGGAGGATCGCTTGGGCCCAGGAATTAGAGGTTGCTGTGAGCTAGGCTGAAGCCACGGCACTTTAGCCTGGGCAACAGAGTGAGACTCTGTCTCAGAAAAGAAAAAAAAGACAATGATTTTATAATATTTTCTTTGACAAGAATGGAAAGAAAATTGTCTTTTCTTAAGCATCATTAATTGACTTTTTTACTATTGATAGTTTAGAAATGCTTCTTTCAATTTCTTTCAAAGCAACTAGTTATTAGTGTAAACTAAAATAAAATTTTAAGGCTCACGGCCCAACCTCCCACCCCCGCCTGACTAAACGGACACCCTCGTGGCCAAAGCAATATCCTAAAACTAAATTGCCTGCCAGGAGGAAGGAGGTCAGACATGCCTCATCATGCCCCCTCCCTTCTTGGGGACATCCTTTGTAACCCATTAACAGGCCTAAGGGTATGCGAGACAAACCTGCAGGTCCTCAATTTACACAACAAACATATGTGCAGTGGCTTATCTCTGATAAAGAGCTCCTTATGTTGAAAGATTCCAAGCCTTTAGACAAAGCTTCATGTCTTTAACCAATTACAAGCCAAAGAATCTTTAAACCTACCTATAACCTGTAAGGCCCCGCTGCGAAATGGCCCACCTTTTCGCGCCAAACCAATGTATGCCTCCCACGTATTGATTTATGACTACCTGTAACCCCTGTCTCCCTGAAATGTATAAAACCAAACTAAGGCAACCTCTGCGAGTCCACTGCTCGAGACCTCTTGAGCGTGGCTTCGGGTCATGGTCCTCAAATTTGGCTCAGAGTAAATCTCTTTAAAATTATTTTACAGAGTTTGTCTTTTTTTCCGTTGATATTAGTAATGTCTTATAACTTTCTTGGATTTTGTCAAGTGTGAGGAAAGCACTAACAAGTTTCTCTCATATACAAGCTGTAAGATTTCAGGGTACTGTCAGGTTTTTTTGTGTCAATGCCCTCAGGTTGACAATATTTCAGTAGGCAGTTTGCCATCAAAGTTCTCCTTCTCAATGTCAATATTTCATGTTGAAATAAGGATTTCAAATCCTTTTCAATGAGTTCATGTAATTCACAACTCTTTTTAATCAGATTTTCAAACAATCCAAATACGGTACCAGTCATTTCTCCTATCAGAATGTTCCTTCCTCTTAAGGAATGATTGGTTTTGGTACGATCTGAAAGTTCTGTGTTATACTTTCCTTCTCAGTGTCAGAATAACTTCTGTTGACTTAATCACCCATCTTAACTGTTTTGTTTCATATCCCAGTAATTTTTACCTCAATTTTCTCTCAGTTCTTTAATAAATAAATATAAAGAATGTAAAATAAACTACTCTTTATGTATGTCTCCGTAGAAGTTTATGGTTTCTCATGGGTTTTATTGAAATGTTCCAAAACATCTTTCTAAAGTGCAGTGAACATGGTGTATTCCTCATTCAACACCCCTGTAGCAAATCCCAAAACTCCCCATGAGGGAAGTTGAGATGGAAAGACAGTGGGCTTAACTGACTGCAGTTAAAATACCTTACTTCCACAAATTTTGTAAAAGCCCATGTGAACACACTGCCAGGGCCCCTCCCAGGCCTTGACAGGTGCTGCGCAAGGAGGGGCCCTGAGCTAAGCAAACCACTTCTGCCACCCCCTGCCACCGCCCGTGGAAGCTGTTCCCTAGGAGTAATGTGCAGAGAACAAAGTCAGCAGTTTGCCAATTATTGAACCTTACTTTCATTGTTTTCTTTTGTTTCATGACCACCTTGTGCCAAACTCCTCCTGTTCCTGCTACAATTGGGTATAATTAAGAATTCTTTGCTTTTTCCTACTTCCCTCCTCCATCCTTTCCTGCTGGCTGGTTTTCCACTCCACGTGCATTCTGGGAGAACAGGCGCTCGGGATCCCCTGCCGTGGCTGACAGGTTTCATTAGCCTGATGGAAATGCTTCTCCTTCTCAGCCCCTCCTTTGACAGCTGCTGAATTTCTCTCTTGCTCTCAGCCTGCACAGTCTCAGGGCAGGTCTACACCGATAGCTCTGAGCTGCTACAGCTGATGTTGTCTGTGCAACACGGATTAGTGGGTGACAGTCAGTGGAAATCCAACATGGACCTCTCTTTCATGCATATGAAGAAAGAATATACTTTAACCAATGAAAATAAAAATATAACTTTTAATGGCCCATACTGGATCTCTATTCTCTGACCATTCTTTTCCTTTGCACATGTCTTTGACGTCAGGTGAGTGAACTGAAGATGCAGTGGCCTGCAGACTTTAAAATTGCCAATCTCAGGTGCATTATCAACACCTCATGATCACAGTTTTCAGCATATGCAAAAAAGAATTCCACTCTTAATGCCAGGAAGTAATGGTTTCAAAAGACAATCTGCTTTTAGAAAGGCCCTGATTTTCTTCTTGGATTTCAATTTAAGTGTCCTGAGTAGGGCATGTGAAGTCTCTGAACAGAGATGACAAGCTGCTAATGGGAACTAACTCTAGAAGCAATAAAATTGCATCCATTAGTGTATGAGTGTATATCTTATATGACCTTCTAAAGATAGGAAAAGTAGTGAAAAGACTACAAGATCAAAATCAGACACTATGTGATTTGGGGGAAGACTTCCTGAGTCCCATTTTCACCACCTGTAAAAATGAGAGAATTGCTAAGGTCCCTCCGCCTCTAATATTTGAATTCCATTCTGGCTATTAATGCGTACAACTTTCATCTCTCACCTTCTATCTTCCATCTTTTTGCTGCTTGTATTTCCAGCCACTCTCTTTCTGCATTTACATACCACAGTAGGGAAAAATTTTAAAGACCAGGTTCCATCAGGTTTAGACATAGCTCAACAAGAAATGGGAAATTCCAGCCCAAGGTCATAGCCCTAAGCTTGATTATTTTGCTTGGACCTTCAGGCCATAATTGTTCAATCTTTGCTATAGTCTAGAGCAAGGGTCAGCAAACTTTTTCCTGCAAAGGACCAGGTAGTAAATATTTTAGGCTTTGTGGGTCAAACAGTCTCTGTTACAACTACTCCACTTTGCCATTGCTAAAGAAGCCATAGGCAATATGTCAGTTGATGAGTATGGCTGTGTTCTAATACAACTTTATACATGTGGAAATTTGAATTTTATATAATTTTCACCTGATGCGAAATATTATTCTTTTGATAATTTTTTTCAACAATTTTAAAAAGCAAAAACCATCCTGAATTTATGGGCCATGCAAAAACAGGTAGCAGTACAGATTCAACACAATGCTTTTCAAAATTCCAGCTGCTGGGCACAATGGCATGCACCCATGTCCAGGCTACTCTGGAGGCTAAGGCAGGAGAATCTCCTGAGGCCAGGAGTTCGAGTTCAGCCAAGGCAACATGGTGAGACCTTCTCCGTCCTGCCCGCTGCCCCCCAAAAATCCAGCTACCTTTTTTGCAGAAATTGACAAGCTGATCCTAAAATTCAAGGGCCCCAGAATAGCCAAAATAATCTTGAAAACAGCAAAGTTGGAGGACTCACATTTCCTGATTTCCAAAACAGACTACAAAGGTACAGTAATCAAGACTGTGGACCAGCCATGGTGGCTCATGCCTGTAATCCTAGCACTTTGGGAGGCTGAGGCAGGAGAACCACCTGAGGTTAGGTGTTTGAGACCAATTAACCTGGCATGGTGGCTCATGCCTGTAGTCTCGGCTACTCGAGAGGCTGAGGCAGGAGGATTGCTTGAGCCCAGGAGTTTGAGGTTGCAGTGAGCTATGATGACGCCCCTGCACATGAGCCCGGACAAGAGAGCAAGATTCTCTCTCACAAACAACAACAACAAAAAGACTGTGGTATGGAATTAAAATAAACAGATCAATCAGTAGAATAGAAATGAAAGTCTAGAAGTAAGCCCATGCATTTATGGTCATTTTTGACAAAGGTGCAGAGACAATTAATGGGGAAAGAATAGTCTTTTCAACAAATTGTACTGGAAAACCTTGATATACAAATACAAAAGAATCAAGTTGGAACCTTACCTCATAATTTTTTAACATGTAAAAATAACTCAAATGGATGAAACAAATGTAATAGCTTAAACTATAAAACTCTTAGAAGAAAACATAGGCATAAATCTTCATGACCTTGAATTATACAAAGGTTTCTCAGACACAACACCAAAAACACAAGCAATCAAAGAAAAATTAGATAAATTGTATTTCATCACAATGAAAAACATCTGTGCTTCCAGGTACACTATTAAGAACATGCAAAGACATCTCATCAAATAGGAAAAATTTTTGTAAATCATATATCTGATAAGAAATTTGAATTTAGAATACCTAAAGAACACCTGTAATTCAATAAGAAAAAGAAAAAGAAGTCAATTAGACGTGGACAAAGAACCTAATTAGACATCTCCAAAGAAGACACACAAAAGCCAATAAGCACATGAAAAGAGGCTCAACATCATTATCCTTTAGGGAAATGCAAATGAAAGACATGAGAAATCCTCCACACCCATTAGTATAACTATAACAAAAAAGACAGATAATAACAAGTACTGATGAGGATGTGGAGCAATTAGAACACTCATACACTGCTGATGGGTATTTACAATGGTGCAGCTGCTTTGGAAAACAGTCTGGCAACTCCTCAAATGATTGAACAGAGTTCTCAGGTGATCCAGCAAATCTTCTCCTAATTATTAATATATATCTAAGAGACTTGAAAACACATGTCCACACAAAAACTTGTACACAAATGTTTATAGCAGCATTATTCATAATAGCCAAAAAGTGGAAACAACTCAAATGTCCATCAATTGATGAATGGATAAACAAAATATAGTTTATCCATACAAAATAGAATATTATTCAGCCATAAACAAGTATAAAGTACAGATACCTGCTACAACATGTATGAACTTTGAAAACATTATGTTAGATGAAAGAAGCCAGTCACAGAGGGCCACATGTCAAATAATTCTATTTACATGAAATGGCCACAATAGGCAAATAAATAGTGACAGAAAGTAGATCAGTGATTGCTGAGGAGATTGAAGGTGAAACTAAGAGGTGCAAGACATACTTCTGGGATAATGAAAATGTTCTAAAATTGGATCACGATGACAGATGCACACATTTTTGAATATACTAAAAGCCATTGACTTTTTTAAAAAAAGAAAGAGATCTCAAATTAACATGATCTTCATATTAAGACAGTGGAAAAAGGAAAGCATAAAACAAACCTTAAGAAAGTTTTAAAAAAATGAAATCATACATATTATGCTCCCTGATCACAATGGAATCACACTAGAAATCAGTAACAGAAAGGTAATAGGAAAATCCCCAAATACTTGGAAATTAAACAACACACTTCTAAATAATTCATGGGACAAAGATAATGTCTCAACGGAAATTGAAAAAAAATACATTAATGAATGAAAATAGGAAAATATAATATATCAAAATTTGTGGGACAGTTAAAGCAGTTCTGAGAGGGAAATACATAGTACTAAACACATACAATATTAAAGAAAAAACCCTCAAATCAGCAATTTAAGTCACAATTTAAGAATCTAGAAAAAGAAGAGCAAAATAAACTCAAAACAAGTAGAAGAAAAGAAATAAAGATAACAGCAGAAATCAATAAAATTGAAAATAGAAAAACGAGAGGAAACCAATAAAATGATGAGCTACTCCTTTGAAAAGAGCAACAAAATTGACAAACTTCTAGCAAGAATGACAAAGAAAAAGGAGGCAAGACACAAATTATCACTATCAGTAAAGAAACAGGGGATATCACTACAGACCCTGCAGACATCAAAAGATAGTAAGATGCCAGGCCCGGTGACTCAGGCCTATAATCCCAGCACTCCGGGAGGCTGAGGCAGGCGTTTGAGGTTGCAGTGAGCTATGATGACACCACTGCACTCTACCCAAGGCAACAGAGCGAGACTCTGTCTCCAGAAAAAAAAAATAATAATAATAATAAGTGAACACTGTGAGCAACTCTACATATATAAATTCGACAAATTAAAAGAAATGGACCAATTTCTTAAAAAACAAAAACTACCACAATTCACTCAATATGAAAAACATCATTTGAAGGGTGCTATACATTAAGGAAATTTCATTCATAACTTAAAAATTTCCAAAAAAGAAATCTCCAGCTCCCAACGGTTTTTCTGGAGAATTCTACCAATGTTTAAGGAAGAATTAACAGTAATACTATAAATTCCTTCAGAAGAATAAAAGAAGAGGGAACAAATTCCAATTCCGGTTTTTTTGTTTGTATGTTTTTGTTTTTGTCAGGGTCTTGCTCTGTCTCCCTGGCTAGAGTGCAGTGTTGTCATCATAGCTCACAGCAACCTCAAACTCCTGGGCTCAAGCAACCCTCATCCCGAGTAGCTGGGACTGTAGGTGTGTGCCACCATGCCCAGCTAATTTTTCCATTTTTAGTAAAGACAGGATCTCGCTTTTGCTCAGGCTGGAATTTCCAATTTTTTAAATGAAAGCAGTATTACCCTGACAATAAAAGCAGACAAACATATTATGAAAAAGAAAATTACAAAAAGAAAAGACCACTATCCCTCATGCAAAAATCCTTTTAAAATATTAGCTAGGAGGCCAGGCACGGTGGCTCACGCCTGTAATCCTAGCACTCTGGGAGGCCAAGGCAGGC
>CAUYSK010018332.1:0-29757 GCA_963575035.1 Avahi laniger
TCCCTAACTCTTTTTGTTCAGGTTTGGGTTGGTAATCTTGTCTGTACTCAGTTCTTGGTGTGCTCTTGACCAAAGAATGACCAGACACACCAAAAGCAAGGCAAGCATGTGTGAACTAAACTAAAATTTTAAGTCTCTCCCTGCTACACCGGCTGACTAAACAGAACCCCCCCCACAACCCCCCCCCCATGACCAAAGGAATATCCTAAAACTAAATTGCCTGCCAGGGGAAGGAGGTCAGACATGCCTTATCATGCCCCCTCCCTTTCTGGGGACATCCTTTGTAACCCATTAACAGTCCTAAGGGTATGCAAGACAAACCTGCAGGTCCTCAATTTACACAACAAATCTATATCCAGTGGCTTATCTCTGATAAACAGCTCCTTATGTCGAAACATTCCAAGCCTTTAAACAAAGCTTCATGTCTTTAACCAATTACAAGCCAAAGAATCTTTAAACCCGCCTATAACCTGTAAGCCCCCACTTCAAGATGGCCCACCTTTTTGGGCCAAACCAATGTATGCTTTCCACGTATTGATTTATGCCTTTACCTGTAACCCCTGTCTCCCTAAAATGAATAAAACCAAACTGTAACCCAACCTCTGCGAGTCCACTGCTCAAGGCCTCTTGGGCATGGCTCCGTGTCATGGTCCTCAAATGTGGCTCAGAGTAAATCTCTTCAAAATTATTTTACAGAGTTTGGTCTTTTTTCCGTTGACACATGAAGTTTATTGAGGAACGACAAGAAAGGTTTACAGAGCAAGGTCAAGATACAGGTTTACAGAGTGAGAGCAAGATATATTGGCCACAGAACTGAGAACGGACTCCTCTATTGTAACAAAAGGGCTCCGATTATTGTCTGGGGTCCTGTTTTATAGTGTCTAGATTGGGCCCTCCTTGTGATTCACCCATCACCATTGAATCACTTTTATGGACAGTTAACAACATGATAATTAGCCTTAGGTTACTCTAGGACCCTTTCCAGACCCCATTGTACTTCTGCATTCTTTTGCAGTTGGCTCACTAAATTCTGATTGGCAGGTTCATAGGGCGTTCCCTCCTCCAAATGTAGCAATTGCTCCAGGTGCCTGCTTATGTCCCCAGTAGGGCCAGTGTCCCTCACTAGCTACCTAACACTTTCAGTAATTTCCTGCTACTCTTCTCATAAAACTCAAGGTCTTTAACTGGCCCTATTATTCCTCTTTGATAGTTTTCTACTCTAGAAATGCTAGTCTTTCTGAGACTTTCAAACACATTTATATTCCTGAATTCAGAATCTTTGCATGTGCTATTGGTTCTGCCTGGAAAGCCTTTCTCTACCACCTACGATTCTCCTTTTTATTCCTTCCTATCTCCTTTCCTTTATCTTATCTATATTTTGTTTTGTTTTCTTTCTCTTCCCTTTCTTTCCTCCCCATCCTCCCCTCCCCACCCCGCAACACCCTCTCCCGCCATCTTTATTCATTCTTATTCAACTTTCAGATTTCAACTCAAGTTTCTCCCCCTCAGGCAAATTTGCTTAATCTATCCCTAGAATAAATCAGGTCCCTGTGTATAATGAGCACCAGCTCTTCTTGTCTCTTAGTGTTTAGCCCAATTGGTAATTAGGTATTAAATTTTTTACTAATTTAATTGATATTTTTAGTAAGGTCTAAAACTATTTTGCTCACTTGTGTAAAAAAAAAAAATCAGACAGGTAGTGTGTGCTCAATAAATAGTCAATTACATTGGCATCTCACTACTCCTCTTTGCTATCAGCCTGAACATATGAAATTGTCACTATTCAACCACTTTTTTATATAAATAATGACAATTTCTAAAGTTTTGACCCAAATAACAAGATCTTTCTAGACATAGCTCTCTCAGATAGTGTGCAAATGAATTTTGGAAGGAATGTCTCCATGTGAGTATTGTGCAGCACTGATTAAGAATGATCTGGACATGAGATATCTCTGGTTTCTTTTATTGATATTTTACAGTTTTCATTGTAGAGGTATATTTCATTTCTTTGATTAATTTTATTCCTAAGGGTTTTTTTTTGTAGTTATTATAAATAGGATTGCTTTCTTGATTTCTTTTTTAGATTGTTTGCTGTTCAAATATAGAAATGCTACTTATTTTTGTATGTTGATTTTTGTATACTGCAACTTTACTAAATTTGTTTATCAATTCTAATAGTTTCTTGGTGGAGTCTTCAGGTTTTTTGTAAATATAAGATCATATAGTCTATAAACAAAGATAATTCGACTTCCTCCTTTCCAGTGTGGATGCTTTTATTTCTTTCTCTTGTCTAATTGCTTTGGCTAGAACTTCCAGTACTATGCTGAATAAATGTAATGAAAGTAGACATCCTTATCTTTTTCCAGATCTTAGAGGAAAGACTTTCAGTTTTTGCCTATTCAGTATGATACTAGCTTCATATATGGTATGAAAATAAGTCCTTCAAAATTTGAAGTGTTGGAACTTTACAATATTTTGAGCCTTAAGGGAATGTGACTGTGAGACTTTAGTCACAAAAGCAAGCAGGTGTAACCTTTGTTTCTCTGATTATAGATTAGCCTTTTTCCTTATCTACATTGTTTTGTAAAATCTTGTAAATAACTAAAGGGCTCCAGGGGTTGTTGATCTTCATTATAAATTAACTTCCCCTTAAATTTCACGAACAAAGACTTCATGATTATTACAGTCTCTAAAATGGAATGCTAAATATGCTCTTTTAAATTGTAAAGGAAACGAAAATAAGCTGTATAGAAATATCCTTGCATCCCTGGGATGAATTCCACTTTATTGTGATGAATGAATGATGTGACTGCAGTGACATAGTCATTGTTCACGCATGCGCATTCCAGTCCACTCTCCTTGGCTGCCAGGTTATGTGGATGTCACACAAACTGGTCTTGTTATATTAACAATGGTTGGATGCTTTCTGGACAGACCTCATATATAATTAGAGAAACAGATAGCCAGGATATTAATCAAACAAAAGACCAGTATAGATAGGGAAATTGTTCTTACATGATTCTTTATTATGGTTCCAAATAATAATGCAACCTGGGACTCATTGCTACTTATTCTCATAGTTTGGAAGATTTCTCTAAAGATAAAGCTGCAAAGATTATGTATATTTCACAGTCAACTGTGTAGTCACATGTTACTCTACAATTATAACACTCATAAATTTATTAAGAATTTGACATACCTATATGCCTTTCTCTCTGTAATGTCTTTATACCAAAATGTAACAGAAAGTTTTTAATGCTTCAATACTGATTGAGGTTGGACAAAGTTAATTTTTTTTAAAAAAGGTAGAAAATAAAGAGAAGGCCTTTAAAAAAATATTTGCCAATTTTAAAACAACATTTGTTTTACTGAATACAGGTATCATGAGCTCTCAGGAGCAGTGCAATAAGTTTGAGATGTCTAGTAATGACATGAGGTAAAGACTACTAATTGTTTTATATTCTTGCTCAAGACATCTACTGCTCACTAAATATTCTTTACTATATATTGAGAGTTGCTGCTGGTAAGTAGCTGCCAACTCAGAGATCTCATTTCTCAACCCCTGGTCATCTGGGTGAAGTGTACCATTAGTTCTGACCAAAGGAATGTGAGATATGGTGCCAAGTGTCTTTCCCTCATTGGGGTCCCCATATGACCCCATCAGGCAACTTTTCACCTTGTAAACTGTGTGTGATCATTTGTGACACAGACTTTCATGTTGCTTTCCAGTGTTTGCTATCTATAATTGTGTGTTGATCATTATGTGTGTTAAAAGATGATTTTTAGGAAAAAAGTAAAATGATGACTCTTGCACAGATATAAAATTGAACAGATGGTAAAGATTTTATTCTACTCATTCAATAAGGGAATCATGCAGATATTATAATTAGTTCAAAGGAAAAGTCAAAAAAGCACTAATGCATATGGAGTAAAGAAAATGCTGAAGTGAACTGAAAATTGTGGCAGAGCTGTTTTGTGGGGACAGGAGGGAGGCTGAAAAAGTCAGTTAAATCTCTACCAGACAGAACAGAATTTACATGTTTAACAGTTACTATAACTTAAAGATTATAAAATAGCTCAAAGACAATGAAAGGCTGAAATCAGAGAACCTGTAAGGATGTTTTATATATAGGAGATGTATAGTTTTCCACTGAAACACAAATTGTTTCCTACATGTGGAAGGAGATGAACAAGAAGCCAATCTTCTGTTTAATGTTCATATTTAAGCCAAGTAACAACATTTACACTAATATTTTTAAAAGAAATTTATTTTAACTTGCCTTTATTTCAAATGTATTATCTTATTATTAGATGCGTTAATAAAGTAACACACATATTACTACATGTTTTAACAAATATTTTGATAAGTGTATTCCTACATAGTTTATTTTCTTTTTGATCTGCATTTTACTTTATATATTTAAAACAATTCTGGGAACAAGTCAGTAAAATTCTGTATACTGCCACAGGGATCCATAAAAAAGAAAGATTAAGAGCTTCTGTTCTAGGGGAAAATAATTGGAAAGTCATGCTAGTAATGCGAGTTGGTTGTTATTTGCTTTGTTTAGCATGGTATTAAAAGAAAAGGATATGTTTAGATGAAAATTGGCCAATTTGCAAGCAAAACTGAAAGTGAAGAGATTCCAGAGAGGATCTTTCAGGATTGGGGGGAAAAAAAAAGCTACTGCAGCAGACGCCAAACACGCTTATGATTGAAAACGCTCGAGCAGCAGAGGCTCATTAAAGATATGGATTTGCCATTCAAGCATATTGTTTCAGATTGCCTCAAAGCAGCAACTATCAAGTTAAAAGAGAGAAGCATTAGATAAGAAAAAAATAAATAAAGCTGACCTGAGAACTACTGCCTAAAAAAGAAACTTTGATATGGTTATGGTAGGTGGAACTGGAAACAAATAGGTCTGAAGCCTACGTGGTTTTGAGAAATGATATTGCTAAAGAACCAGTAGCTTTCAAGCACTGAGCTTTCAAGCAACCATTAGGCCCTCAAACCTGCATGAACAGGAAAATGCTCGCACAGGAAGCATACTCCCAAGAAGAGGTATATATCCCAAAATCCACTTCAGATGTGGCCATCAAGATAATGAACAAAGTAGGACATCTCAGAAGATAGTTCTGTGCTATGGAGACGGTGGCCACAGAGAATAATGAACAAATGAGTTCTTGCAGAAGGCAGAGTCACAGTCTTTCTCCCCTTACCTGGTTAAGGAACTCACAGGGCCTGCTCCTCAGGTTTTCGTCGCTACTGTGGAACAGCGACTGCCATGTCTCCCATGCTTCCATTTTCTGAATGTGAGCTTCTGTTGCCCTTTTTGTCCCTACTGCACCACTGTGCATTAGATGTTGTCAGGGTGGGGGGTGACGTAGTTAGACAACTTTTCTGTTAGTTCATCTATTTTCAGAGCACAGGGAGCCACACCCACTGCTGCTGGAGAGAATCATTCAACACCCAGAGATCTTGGACTGTTTGCTGGATGCAGTAGCTGTGTGAAACTTTTGGTTGTCTCCCTCAAAAAGCAGGTGATTGTATTTTGTGTGGGAGAAGAAAGGATTTGGATGCCTATCTGATGGCAGGAAAGGCAGAGTATGGCAGAGATAGCCATCTGTCCATCAAAATTCATATTGCCCTTAGTACAGCACAGTTGTTGCTGGTGAGCAGCTTTTCAGCCAGAGATAATATGTCCCAGCTTGTATTGCATCCACGTGGGGCCATTGGACTATTTGTCATCAATGACATAATGGAGAACACGTGTATCATTCTAAGCAGAGGGGACCAAAATATGCAAATACTTAATCCACTCTTGATTTCCCATCCACTGAAGGCAGAATATGCTCAGGCCCCAGATACAGGTGGAAACATAAGAAAGGAGGAGTCTGGGACACATCTCACCACCAAGAGAAACGATGCCTTTGGAACCTTGAAAAACACCATTTCTGTAACTGAAAAATGAACTTATATTCTTATATTAAGCCACTGAAATTTGGAACGTTAGTTTGTTAAAGCCGATAATATTACCCCAACCAAGACATTACACAAGAGGAGATTCATAGCAAGCAGTTAGGTATGAATCAAGAGCTTAGAGGAGAGGACAAGATAAGAGATCTAAATGTGAGAGTTAACATTTACAATGTTTATAAAAGGCATGCAACTTGCTATCACTTACAAAAAGTGGGTATTTAGAGATGAAAACTACAATCAAGTTTCAGCTTAGAGGACACCAGTATTAGACATTTAGAGGAGTTGAAATCTGTAAAGGATCCTGAGACTGCTTGTGAAGTAGAAAGCAAAAGAAAAAGAAAAGAGAGTTGTGTCCTCGAAGCAGGGAATAAATTATTCAAGATGCAGGGAGTGCTCAACAATGTCCAATAGTGCTGACAGTCCAATCAAGACAGGAATAATGTAGACCATTGAATTTAACAACTTTGAAAACTGTTTGAGACCTTGACAAAAACAATGTTAGTAAATTTGTTGGGAACAGAAGCCTCCTTTGAGTACATTCAAAAATAAATGCGAAGGGAGAAAATGAAAAAGATAAAGGAAGAGCAGACACATAGGATGGAAGATAAAGAAGGACATGGAGTCAAGGGAAGGCGATGTCGAGGTAGCACGTGTGTGCTAACCAAAGTAAGAAGGACCCACTAGATAGGAAGCAGTTGCTACAAGAGGACGGAACGGAAGAGGATCCAGGGTCCAGAACATTATGTAGCGTTGGCCTCTCTGGGGGAGCAGGAACACACATTCCTTTGTTGCAGGAAAGAAGACACAATATGAATGTGGATGCATGTGGCTGTATTGATTTATTGATTATGTCTGGTTTTGAGTATTTTACAATAAAATGTGAAGAGAGGTCGCCCCTAAAGAGAATATAGAAAGGGGTATGAGAAGTTTGAAGAAGCTATGAAATGGCTCAGAAAGAGTGAAAGTAAAATTTCTAGCCAAACATAAAAGGATTTCTGGGCACTTTTGAATACCAGTTTGAGGGCTTTAGTTATGATTTTTATAATGTATTATGATTTTATAACATCATTCAATCACAAGTTATGTGAGTATATATTTTTTTCTCCTGTAATGATCTGGTGAAAATGGAGTAAATATAGCTGAGTTCAACAAAGGACAGAATTTTTTTTTTTTAATGTATATATGAGAGAGAAAGCAAAATATTTTGGGGATGTTTTTATGAAAGTGATATGATGATCATTGACCATGAGTAAAGAGGAAACTGGAGAAAGGAGAGAGTTGTGATATGGAAGAGGTACACTGGCTGAGATCAAAGAACTGGGGCAGATTGGACTAGTAGAGTGATCGAACTGGTTGAGGCCACTAGAGCTAAATGAACAAGCCAGAGTGCAACATGCTTGAAGGAGAAATTTCTGTGACGGTGCAGTTACTGGTAATGATAGGGGCTGGGGCAGAGTGGAACTATGGAAATGGTTGGCAAAGATGAAGGAGAAAAATTGAAGATAATGAAATCAAAGAATTGCAAGACCAATACATTTATTCTGGGAATGATCACTGTGAAAGGATTTCAAGTCTTCTGCGAATGAAGGAGAATGACCTAGAAAATGGTTCTTGATAGAAATGAAGAAAGCTGGTGGGTGGTATATCAAAGTAGACATGCTTCAAAGAGGCTATAGTTTTTGAAAAAGGGGTAGCAGTGAGAAGAAAATTCACTAATCCCCATATCTTGACCTTAAGGTGCATCCACAAGGGAGAAAGAGACGTGCTTTGCATTTTGAGTATTGCCTCTCATAAATTTGGGGTTCAAAATTAAATAGGGTGGGATAAAATTTGAATACTGACCAAATAATTCTCCCAAAATTCCTTGTATTGTACCCCATGGCCCTTCTGCACAGTCTAGGGTGCTTGTGGAGTACATCTTACCTCAAGAAATGGATGCTACCATAGAAACAGAACATGGGAATATTTTTGCATTATAATATATTTTAAAAACTTATGTAAGTAAATTATCTTGGAAAAAAAAAACTTTACTTTGAAAAAACTGAGTATCTCAGACCACCACCACCATCACCTAGATTTGGAAAATAGTATTGTGATGTAAGAGTCTCATTTCTGTCCTAGACTTGGTAAAGGTTTTTATGAGTGGGGACTTGCATTTCTGTCAATAAAGAGTTTGAGTGTTCAGAGAAACCTTTCCAGTATAGCACATACAAATTGCTGAATATATTTTTGAAACATTATTTTTAGAGAAAAAGAAAGAAAAATTCTCACAGAATAAAAACAATAACAAACCAAAAATCCGTGCGAGCACAGAAGAGTTAAAGCTGCCAATTACTTGAATCTATCAACTCCCTCCCTCCCTCTCTTCCTTCCACCCTCCTTTCTTCTTTCCTTCTTGTCCTTCTATTTCTTCTAAAACTTTAAAATTTTACAGATTGAGTTTCTCTTATTTCTTTTTCTGAAGCTCTCAGTTTCTTTTGTATCCTTTCTTCTGTGTAGGGGGTTAATTTGTGCTGTGTCTTTGCTGCTTGTGACTTGCCAGCATCAATGATGCTTTGCCATTTTGAGTCAAGCAAATCCATTAAAATTCTCGTTGAATTTGTTTTGCTCTTTTACATTTTTTAAAAAATATAATGCCATTTTAAGTATTGCCATAAATCCATTTTTGCCGTTCTTCTTTTATTTCTTTAGAAGTGCCTACATTGAACTCCTTTTACCTGAAGATATTAGGTAGTGATGAAATTTTCACCATTGGTAATAGCCATTCCAATATTCTGCTATCTTAGGCTATGCTTTTGTTTTGCTACATGTATTTAATGGACTGGGGGTTTTTGTTTTAGTCATGCTCTTTTGGATACATATCTTGCTGTATTCATTTTTAATTCAAGTGTTTCTTTTATGCATCAGTTTCTTTTCCTTTTTTCTTTTAATGTTTTTCATTTTATTTTACATATTTATGGGATACGTGTGATATTTTGTTACATGCTTAGAATGTGTAATGATCAAGTCAGGGTATTTGAGGTATCCATCACATTAAGTATTTATCATTACTATATGTTAGGAACATTTCAATTTCTCTCTTCTAACTGCTTAGAAATATACTCCCTCCACTCTGCTGTAGAAATTATATTTTACCTAATTGTATGCTTGTATCCATTAACTTCTTCATCTCCTCCTCCAACTCATCCATTCTTCTCAGCCTCTAGTATCTATCATTCTACTCTCTGCTTTTATGAGATCCACTCTTTCAGCTTCCACATGAATGAGAACATGTGATATTTGTCTTTCTGTGCTTGGCTGGCTTCACTTAACATAATGACCTCCAGTTCCATCCATGTTGCTGATGACAGCATTTCATTCTTTTTTACAGCCAAATAGTATTCCATTGTGTATGTATACCACATTTTCTTTATCCATTCATCTATCAATAGATACCTAGGTTGATTCCACATCTCGGCTATCGTGAATAGTGCTGCAGTAAACATGGGAGTGCAGGTATCACTTTGATATACTGATTGCTTTTCTTTTCGATAAACACGCAGTAGTGAGATTGCTGGATCATATGGTAGTTCTATTTTTAGTTTTTTGAGACATCTCCATAGTTATTATCCATCCCAACAGTGGTGTATAAGAATTTCCTTTTCTCTGCATCCTCACCAGTATTTGCTATTTTTTGTCTTTTTAATAATAGCCATTCTAACTGAGGTGTGATGATATCTCAATGTGGTTTTGATATGAATTTCCCTGATAATTAGTGATGTGGAGGATCTTTTATCTACCTATTGGCCATCTGTATGTTTTCTTTTGAGAAATATCTATTCATGTTCTTTGTCTACATTTTAATGAGATTATTTTTTTAATGTTGAGTTGTTTGAGTTCCTTGGGGATTATGGATGTTCGTCTTTTGTTGAATGTATAATTTGCAAATATTTTCTCCCATTCAACAGGTTGTCTCTTCTCTCTGTTGATTGTTTCTTTTACTGTGCAGAAACATTTTAGTTTAATATAGTCCAATTTGTCTATTTCTGTTTTAGCTGCCTGTGATTTTGAGGTCTTAGACATGAAACCTGTGAATAGATTTTATATTTATATGGTTAGCAAGCAGAAAATGTTATACATTATTATTTATGCGAGTACATTCTTGGAAGTTCCTTCATCTTATTATCTGTGATAATATTTCCAATACATTAGAATGAAATTTATGTTTCTCTGATTTTAAAAATAATAAAATGATTAAAGCAATATCTTTATGCTTACATTTGGAATTTCTACTATTCTAATGCTTATTCAACTTCAAAATAGCAAAATTTCAGACTGTAATTACAAACAGCCTGAAGCCCAGGAACAGATTCCCACATTTGATGAAACCTAGCTGAAACTGCTTGATTAAAATAGGTATTTCCTGCATCTGAAGAGCAAGCACTGCATAATTCCCTGTTGTGGGAGGAGGCGGGAAGGAGTAAAAAAATCATATATAAATATTTTTCAAGTTACAAAATATATGATAGGACAAGTTATAAAGAAAGGATCCAGCTGTTTTCCAGATTTCATTTAAGGATTCATTAAGATCAAAATAAGAAGGTACAGAAATCCAAAGATGACATTTTTACTACATGAGCGAAAAGCACAAAAGAGAATTATGGGTGTTTTAAAGGCATTTTCTTGTTAGACACTGAGATCAATTAGACATTGATCCACAAATATTTATTCTTTAACCCCCTACCTCCTGAGGAGGAGGATACCTTCCTTCCCTTTGATGTTGACCTCTATGTGACTGGTTTTGGTCCTTGGAATGTGGGTTAAAGTGACAGTGTATGAATTTTATTCCAGATCTTAAATGTAATTGTCTATTTACATTTATTATGCTGGGCTATTCGGACCTCTCCTAAAGCAGACATAAGTCCTACTTTCTGGGCCCTAGAATAAACATTCGTGGTGTGGAGCCCCCTCAGAAGCAGAGCCACTGAAGCCGATCCGTGTGGTTTTGAGCGTGGGAATAAAACACTAATGTTATATGATATAGTGATTGTAAAATTGTTTTATGAGTAGCCCAAATTGACTACACTACCTGATGACTATAGGAATCAATGAGAGCGCTCGGTGTTTAATCCCCACAGCCCTGATCCTTGGACACTTCTTCAGCTATAACCGAAGTCCCTATAGTCCCTCCAATACTGGAATTGAACAGATGATAACTTTTTCTTAAGATTTGTCTCCTTAACAGCTGCCCACCCATTGCTTCTCCAATTCTGAGAGAAAATTTTTCGATTTTTATATTTGCTAATGTTCTCTATTTCTGGGGATAAAATTTCTGCATTTCTTTGTATTTTAGTGACAGGATCCTGCTAAGATAATTTAAATCATATATTTTTGAAGCAACTGACTGATCTAAGTGAGATAAAAGGAAATACAAAATAAACAAAATGAATACTGAACAAATAACAAAATGATAGATTTAAACTCAAACAAATCAGCAATTAAATAAAAATGAGTTAATTTTTTAAATTAAAAGACAAAGATTATTTTATCAGGCAACAGAAACAACGAAGCCAACTATACACTGCTTATCAGAGGTTCACTAAAATATAAGAATACTGAAAAGTTAAGAAAAATAAATTTAAAAGATGTAACAGGTAAACATTACCTAAAAGGAAGTTTGAATAGCTATATTAAAATCAGACTAGTAGACTTTCAGGTAAAAACCCATAAAACATTAGTACAAATAAAGAGAAGATATATATGTCTGTGTGTCTATATATATAACAAATATCACATATATATGTATCAATAATTCTTATAAAACTACAGTAATTAGAATAACATGATATTGGTGTAACAATATACATACAGACAATGAAATAGAATAAAGATTACAGAAAGAGATCCATAAATATATGAATACCCAATTTACAATTTAGGTGGCACCTCTGAGAAAGAAAATCAAATAGTAGAGACTTTGACTAATTATAGAAAATGAAATTTAACTATATGATAAAAGCAAATATTAATTTTCTAATAACAATATGTATAAATAATTTATAAAAGAAAAATAGGTAGCTTGAACTCTTAATGTATGGTTTTTAAACCTAATTGAAAAAAAAGTTAAATATTTCTCTAAAATGAAACCTGAACTGAAACTATTTTTCCCTGCAATCCTAAACTGCCCCACCAGCCAAGAGGAGCTCTACTGGGTTTCAGGAAGGTGTCGGTTGGAAAATCAGGCAGGTGATCAATCCAGTGTTAGAAGTCTAGAAACAACACAAGAGTCATGAGGCTGAGGTTTCAGGGATAACTGACAGGATTCAGGCAGAGTCAACATATACAACTGTACAGTTTGTGAACAACACAGGGATGTCCAGCAAGGAGTAAATATGGGTTAAATTATAATCTTGTGAGTCTTAAGCCTTAGCTGTTTCTTCCCAGAGAGGATATGTTTTTCTAATTCACAAAAAAGGTTATATATAGCAGAGCTATCACTACTATATATAGTAGTGTGTATATAGGACAGTTAGCAACAATGAGACATGGCCCCAATCTTAGTAGACACATGTGTAGAGCTTTGAGCTTGATTATAGGAAGGAGGCACCAGCCAGATTATTAAATTTAGAGCATGAAGTCAGAAGCAGAGGAACAGCAAGGTTGACCTGGTTTTTGAATACTTTGTGATCTCAGATCTCCTTTCTTAGTTACTTCTGAATATGAACAGATTTGCTCCCAAGTCCTGGGCCAAGGGCAAGACTGCAGGTAGGAATCGAATAGCTCCAATGCAAGCATAAAAGGAATGGAGGAAGTAGGTGATCAGGGTGCTCGTTATGTCTATTTTCTAATTTGCATCTACCCCAAAACTCCAGATTGATGGATAACAAAACATTTTGTCACTTGTCTGTTAAACCAGGCAATGATTGATCTTCCTAAACCTGGCGTTACCTACATCAATTCTATCCTCCAAATCAGTGTCATATCACATCGCCTAAGAATGTCACTTCCTTGCTGGAATTCTTTGCTGCTTCCTCCTTGTATATGGACTAAACCCTAAGGTGGTTTAAAAATGCATTCATGGCATGAATAATTTCTACTTCTTAAAGTTTATTTTGTTCTTCTCTCCACATTTCAAGCTATACTCTGTAACTCCGAACCAATTATTACCAGAATTTTCTAAGCACTTCTGTTTTCCTGGAATGCCAAACTTGTTGCCCACATCTTCAGGTAGCATCATCTCTAGCAAACCTTAACTGATATCCCTTCCTTTTATGTTCTCATGTTACCCATCCATAGCGTCATCATTGTTTTCACATTTGCTCATTCATTCAAAAAGCATTTTGAGGCGGGCGTGGTGGCTCACGCCTGTAATCCTAGCACTCTGGGAGGCCGAGGCAGGTGGATTGTTTGAGCTCAGGAGTTCAAGATCAGCCTGAGCAAGAGTGAGACCCCGTCTCTACTAAAAAAGTAAAAAGAAATTAGCTGGACTACTAAAAATATATATAAAAAATAGCTGGGCATGGTGGTGCATGCCTGTAGTCCCAGCTACTCGGGAGGCTGAGGCAGGAGGATCGCTGAGTCCAGGAGTTTGAGGTTGCTGTGAGCTAGGTTGACACCACAGCACTCTAGCCAGGGCAACAGCGTGAGACTTTGTCTCAAATAAAAAAACAAAATAATAAAAAAAGCAATTTGATAACGTCAACCATGTCATGGTCACTAACGAATTCCCCAGGGCTTCAAATCAAACCTTCCTTGGTGTACCACATGGCTATTCCCTCTGAAGGCCTGTCACCTCCCCATTCCAGCTACTCACAAAACATATATGCCTTTTCCTCCCTCTAGGCTCAGGGAAACATTTTCCAGCTCTAGCAGCTTCCTCCTGCTGACTATTTGAAGCAATTTAGATCTTGGAGTGGGCGTAGGAAGAATAACTGTCATTCTACTTTAGAGAGTTAATATTCCGTCTGCCACACAAATGCATGTCTTTATTTAAAACTTTAAATTGAATAAGCTTATCAGCTTATGACATCACTTGTATACACACAAGCCATGGTATTTAATGTGTGATATAGAGTTTTGTTAATTTAATTTCTGTATCATGTCTTTCTTAAATGTGATCAGCAAATTTTAATCAAGCATGACTGGTATTTTTCTTACAGTCACACAGAAGTCAATTGTCAAACTTTAAAAATACACTTAAAATACTGGCAATTTACTCTTTTTGTTGAATTAATGCATGGAAAATTTTTACTGTTTCTCATATAAATTTCCATTAGTGGGAGCAGGTATTGCTCATTTCAATGAAATTGGCCAGATCAAGTTAAAAATCTGTTAATGTAATTTTTAAAAATAAATTAGCAACCTTTCTCAATCTTTTGTTTATATGAATCTAATATAATTACTCTTGGGAACTATTAGCATTTTAAATATATTCCAAGTACCATTTTTTAAGTGAAATAAACAGATTTTCTCAGGAAAAACGTCTATTAATACAATTTCAAGCAATATTTATATTTTGTTTATTCAAAGAGAAAATTGTATGTTTCCAAAGGTAGAAGAATCTTATAAATGTAGCCACAAATTAGACAAAGCCTATGAAATATTTAAAAGTCTAATAGGTAACATTTTACATATCCGTAAGAGTTTAGAGGTCCTGGAAAATATGGACAGAATTATTTAGCATAAGAAGGGGCAACTTTACATATCCTAAAGACATGCAAAATTCTCTGAAGTGTCCACCTGGATGAGAGTTCAAGACTTTTGTGAGTGCAAGGAAAAGTAGGTAAGATGAGCAACGAGAATAGTCTCTATATGAGTATTGTAGTCAGTAAGCTAGTGATCAAACGTGGAGGCTCAGATGACATGAAGGCCAAAATTTATGAATGTTTGCAAATCCAGATTTTCTTCCCGACTCAAATCTACAATCATAAGTAACCTCAGTTCTCTGGCAACCCTATTTAAAATTACTTTAGGACCCTTTCCAAGTTTATCTTCTTCAAGCATGTATCAAGTTTTAGCATACTATAAATTACACTTATTTATCTTGTTTACTATTTGTCCTCTCCCTTACAAAGTTAAGCTCCATGATTGCAAGCTTCTCTCCCCGCTTTGTTCACTGTGTTGTACACAGTACCTGGAACAGTGCCCGGCACAGGATAAATGTTCAGGAAATATGTGTTGAAAGAATGAGTGAATGAGTGAGTGAATTGGATTAGATTTTATTTTTTTTATAGGTATGCATCTTTTAACCACAGGAACATAATAAACTAAAAATTTAAGGATTTAGGAGAAGCAGAAGACTAGAATTAATATTTTTGTGTTTGGAAGAAAAGTACATATTTTGGTTAATTAGAATGCAAGTCTTCTTACATCAATTTAATATGTAAAATTGGATAATTAATTTAGACTTGTGGTTTTTAAGTTAAAATATTACTAAATTATTTTTGCATAATATCAGGACACCTGAAATAACTTCAGATCTACCATGTTTAACAATTCAATTTATTAGATTTATAAGAGTTATGTAAGTAATCAGGCGGGATCCATTTGAAGATAATTGAACTTAAGTAGGAAATCAAGTATGTTAAACTTATCAGTACAACTGGAAATGATGAGGTATTTAACTATTTAAACAGTTCCAAATATTATCCAAAGCTCTCTTAAAAGTGGTTATTAAAATTTACTAGTCTTACAAGTGAATAATTCAATTATGTTGTGAACTTTGCTTAAGAAAGTAGCAGGGTTTTAAAATTCTAAATTTAATAGATTGATCATACACAAGGTAAACTTCTGAAGTTTCTTTTCTATATAGGAAACTTTCTGAGAGAACACCGAAAGAACTCATGTAAACATTGTCAAATGTTGTCCTTTTAATGATATTGTTCAAACAAAACCATTTTTTTTTAACATTAGATGCTGTATGTTCAGAAAATATCTAGTTGGAGAATTTCCTTTTGGGGATAGAACCACCATTGGTTGTCATAAAAAGAGGGCTACTTATAGTATTTTTTATAGTTAGTCTAATTTAAACAGTTCATAGTATTGCTATTGAATACAATAAACAAGAAAAAACTCCTTTAAAATACACACTATTAAATTTAAATAAACAATCAGCCCCTCTAAATATCATCTATCAAAGAATCAAAGATACATAATCTTCTTTAATTATCCATTATTATTTTCATCACTTTTAAGACAGTTTTAAAGAGTAGGTAGAATGTAATAAATAAAAGAAAACATTGGTATAGAAATAATACAATATTGATTAATGAACAGCTTTACCATGTTCAAGAAAGATATATGTGGAAGTCATTAAAAGCTACTCAAATTTTTGTTTTTCCCAATTTAGTCAGATTCATTGTGCATCTTTGTATTTTCCCATATATACAATGTAGGAAGATTCTAGCTGCAATATCTTATTCCAGAGAAAGAATAAATTATTATGAAAATATGAAAACTTAATCTGGCACAGATTTAAGTACACAAACCTCTGGAAATTATTTTAAGCCCTGAAAGCAAATAACTGCTTGAACCACAGGCAGTCTGCTCTCTTTAACCTGAGTTACTGTATTACTTACATTCTCAATACTATTCTTTTTTAATATTTTCCTCTGATTACAAATTTCCAAGAATTTCAGAAGTAATTCCTTTGCCCACTTGATGATGATAAGAGCACAGATGGAATACTGTGATCAGTTTGAGGTTTCATATTTTCAGAAGAACACTGAAAATTTGAAGAACACCTTTTGTTTTCATTCATTCACTCATGCATACACCAGGTGCTTACTAAGCATTTATTTGCATGATCCAGGGAATATAAAAGGCACTAAGTAAGGTGAGAAGACATTCTTTGTAGGAGTTCAGAATCTGTTTAAAAGCAACTTTGGAAAGCTTGCTCATTTTCCCCTGGGATGACATGTAAAATAAGTAAAATTATTAAGGTTATTGCCAAAGTTTCTATAATCATGAAAATGAATAAACTAGCTGTAGAGTATTAAAGAGAAAACTGTCACCTACAGATCTCGCTTGGCCAAAGAATTCCCAGAGGTATAGCTAACTTCACAGGGTCCTTTGCAGTTACATGTCGTAAAATTTTGCTTCCTTAGCTAGAACTGGTGTTTACAAGGAAAATTACAAAAAGAAACTTAGTACGTATAACACCAACTAGAGATTTCTGGTGAAAATTTAAAGAATATATTATTAAAACTAGCTAATTTAGACCTCTAGGATACTGCCAAAAAATAGACATGTATCCTATTTCTGGGCCAGACCTTATTTGCCACTTAATTGCTATGGGACTGAAATTTCAGATCACTAAGATACAGAGACAAAACAAATGTTATTACTGTCTATGGTCTTATTTAAAAAAAAGTATTTTCCATAATTCTAATCCTGACTTAGAACTAGAAGTCCTAGACAAAAATAAAATAAAATAACATCTATTTGAAGCCAAAGGAAAGCTTCCAAACAGCAGATTTGTGAGATCAAGATCCCAGAGAGAATGGAAGTTCAGAGAGGTGAACCCAGGATCTGCCAATTCCAAAGTAACTACTGAGGGTAAAGCTAAGTGGAGACTTTGTAGACTCATGAAGTTCCAGTAACAACAAAAATGGGCTTGGGGGACTGCAAAGAAAGGGTGAACCTTGTAAACACTGCCAGTTTTATGTTAGGTCCCTGACGGGCCCCATCCTAGGAATCAAGGATGGACCAGAAATAACTGTCAAATTAGAATCATCTCAATTGCTGACCAGGTTGAGATGAACTGAGATTCCTAGCACTTTAGTAAAAAAAGCAAAAGTAAAAAAAAAAAAAAAAAGCAAAAGTATTATACAATCTCCCTGTGTGAAAATATCATCTGAAGATTCAAGTCATCTATGACTTTCATATATAGTTTCTGACATTAAAAGAAAAATCCCGAGGCACAATAGAAGACAATATTTGACCAAATACTGAGAGAAAAATAATCGAGAGATCCAGATTATGTAATTATTGGACATGAATTTTGAAATAATTGTGATTAACATGTTTAAAGAGTTAAAAGAAAATGTGGTCATTCTGGCAGAGAGCTGTAAACTACAAAGGAGAATAAAATGGAAATTTTGAACTGAAAAATGCAATAACCAAGATAAAGAACTCAATGGATGAGTTCAACAACAGGTTAAGCACAGATGAAAGGAGAACAAATTAGAATATAGGTCAAAAAATGTCTAAACTATGAGAGAAAAAATAGAAAATTCATAAAAGAGCATGAGAAACACAGGTAACATAGTAAAATGATCTATCACATGTGAAATTGGAGTCCTGGAAATAGAGGCAAGAGGCTGTGGTACAGAAGTAATATTTTAAGAGACAATCCTTGAGATTATTTCCAAAACTGGTTCTCATGACCAACAGTTGAGAAAGATTCCCTTGTGACTTTGGCCGGGGGAGGAGGAGAGTAATAATCATGACAAATGCCCACAGCCTTCTCCCTAACAAAAACCTCCAAGGCTGAAAAACTTTAGCAGAGCTTTATGCCAGGAAGGGGTAGGACAATTTGCTCTAATTCATTCTAGACTTTCTGTCTCAGATAAGGAAGGGGAAAGCTAAGAAACACTTGGGAAGGTAACAGCCCCAAAACACATGTCCACTAAAAGATTGAGATTCATTCATTAAATTACAGAATGCTTCCTCTCTGCCACATACCAACAGTGCACCCCTATAGTAACAGTGAGTTACTGCCAAAAAAGCTGCAAGACGCACACTGTTCCTAAGAGTAGTACTTAGGGAAGCTCAAAGCCAACAGGGAAGAGTAAAAAAGAGGACAGTAGAGGAATGTGAAGCCTCTGGCACTTACAGCTACAGAAGACATTAAACACAGCCAAATTTCTAGCCAAATTAACATACAACTTCACATTAAAGACCTAATTACCTGTCTTATACCTGACATCATTTCTATGTAAAACAAAGCAAAATTTCAGGACCCTATAAATTTATTATGCCAAAGGGAAAGTTAAGTCCTGCAGACTGAGTCCCACAGCATGTTTGCAACCTCTGCTTTTTAGATTGTAGATTCTGTTCCTCATTTTCTTGTTCTGTGAATGATGAGAAGGGACCAAAGACTAGACCCACCCCCTTCTAATCACTGATCTTTGTTATAGATTAACTACCTCTTTTATTGTACTGTTCCCAACTCAGACCAGACAGTGCCCAAGAGCTCATGACAGTTACATCTTCAGTGTGGAATGTTAAAGATACCTTTTTCCAAAAGAAAAAGACCATCTCAACTAATCCGATCATTGTAACTGTGTATTAAGCCTTACAGAGAAAGATGCTGAAATTCTGCTAAACTTCACAAAGCTTTGTCTATATAAGCAATCCCAAACTTCTATACTTTGGAACACTGACTTCTATTCTTTGGGATCTGTGCTTTCCAGTTGACTCATCCTCAATCTTTGTGTTTGAATAAACTATCTTTAAACTACATTCTGATCCTTTTGATTATTTTCTGGTGACATCTGCCTTTTAACAAAAAAAATCACAAGAGATGCCAAAAAGCAAGAAAAAAACAGTCTGAAAAGACAAATCAGAATTGGATTTAGATATGACAAAGATGTTGAAATTATGAAATAGGGAATTTAAAATACTATGATTAATATGTTAAATGCATAATGGAAAAAGTAGAAAGTATGCAAGAAGAGATAGATAACATAAGAAGAGACATGGGAATTCAAAGGAAAAAATAAAAAAATATGCTAGAAATCAAAAACACTGTAACAGAAATGAAAAATGCCTTTGATGGGTTTATCAGTAAGTAGGCTGGACATGAGAAGACAATAAACTTGAAGAGAGATTGATAGAAAATTCCCCAAATGAAATGCAGAGGAGAAAGAATGAAAAAAAAAAAACCCACAAAAACCCAGAATAGAACATTCAAGAACTATGGGACAATTTCAAAACATGTAACATATGTGTAATTGGAAAACCAGATGGGAGAAGAAAGAGAGAATGGAGAAGAAAAAATAGCTGAAGTAATAATTGCCAAGAACTTTCCAGAAGTACTGACAGAGCAAATTATAGATCCAGAAAGCTCAGAAAACACTAATACTTTGGGTATGTTCACCCAGAGGAATACATCCACTTAGTGACAATCCATTGAGTAGGAGGAAAGTTTTAAAACTTTCATTTATGTTTATTTTTAATTAGAAGAGTTTTTACGGGAGAAAAAAGCCTTCCCAACATTAAATAAAAGGGTTTACCTCGGGGAATTCTATTTTCAGATTAGTCAAGGATTCCCTATAGTAAGAGAGGTATTCTGGGGAAAGAATGATAGTTCCACAACACAGAGGACACACACTAAAGTTTAAGTGCAACACATTAAAGTGCAACACACTAAAGTTTAACTGTGCCCTAAGTGGATTCGTGGCACATATAACCTGTTTTTAACTAAAGTCGTTCTCACAATACACACAAGAAGCTTAAAGATTATTCCAAAGAAACCAGGGTTTAATAGTGACACTAGTAAACAGGCAACAAGAACACAGCTGAGCTGAAAATCTGTGTCCATCTCTGTTTCTTTTGTCAACTGTACTACAAGGTGAAAATAATGGCAGTCTAATTAGATTTTGCAAAATTGGGCAAAAATGTTCAAAATTATCAAGGAGACTCCTGGAAATATGCATTTATATCCATGATCATTCATAATTTAACCTATTCTAAATGTATTATATAAATTTTTTATATTAGACTTTTGCGGAGTCTCTTTTTCAGCTATCGTAGTCATTAAATTCAAGCATTAAAATAAGCTTAATTGGCTGAAAAAGTGTAACAGAGAAATGTGAATAGTGCCTGAATATGTAACAATATTAAGAAATTTTTGTTAATTTTTTTCTGTGTTAATACTTTTGTGGTTTATTTAAGAAATAGGTATCTTTAAAAAATATATTGAATTATTTATAGATAAAATTATATGACATCTGGAATTTGTTTCAAATAATCCAGGGCAGTGTTCAGAAGGAATGTGAGGGTATAGAAAAACCAAGATTACTGTTAACTAATAGTGATTGAAGTGGATGAAGAGTACAGAGGGGTTTATTCTAGTATTTGCTCTACTTTTCTATTAATGTTTTCCATAATAATAAGATTAAAAACCTTAATTTAGAGACTTACCTTTAATTTACTGCATCAAATAGTGGTAATATAATATTTTCAAAATAACAAAGACATACAATAGCATTTTTCTTGCTAAATTATTAAAACTGATATGTTTTATGTTAATTAGCTTGATTTAGTCATTCCACAATATATTCATACTTCAAAACATCATGTTCTATACAGTAAATATATACAATTTTTATTTGTCAATTTAAAAAAAATTAGAAAAAAAGTCTTCTACCAAAAAAAATTATAAAATATATCCAGTTACTTAGATCTCAGAACAGAGTTCATTAGCAGCCAATTTCTATGAAAATAATTATTTTTCTTGAAATGTTTGGAAAATATTTATCAAATTGACTAAAAATTTTAAAACAAAGCCTGATTTGTATTTAATAAGAGGAAACTATTTTTTGGACCATTAATTTAAAAGTGTGCATTGTTTTAAAGTTTGAATTATGTTAATAGTATGTTTTATTTTTTTCTAAAAGTTCATTTAAAATTCACCATGTTCTAATTTTTATTTTTGTTGTGAACTTTAATGCATCTAATACAGTATTAAGGTAGTATATCCATATTATTAATAAGTAAATGAATTTGCATATTCTGGGGTGCATGCTTCCAAATCATTTTCTAATGAGATTCACACACATCAAAAAAAAAAAAATTTGGAGATCACTGCTCTAGAGGTCATCAATCCACCTTCTAGCCCAATATATGACTTTCTTCAATATTCTCTCACCCTCTGCTTGAAATATTCTAGTATGGTTTTAAACTCATCACCTCACGAAGAAGCTGGGACATAGCTGAATCATGCTGCTTGCAATAAACAAACCCTCAAGTATTTCTTAAAATTAACACTTCCCAGGTGAGAGGTGACAAACAGACAGAGAGGAGTAGGGTCACTGCTTTTACCTTCAGGCATGCTTCAGGAGTGCTGGGAAATATGTAAATCATGTGATCCCTGAAAAATACTGAAATGTTCTTAACTCATTCCATCACAATTCCAGATTGTCCTTGATCAAAAAACTCCAGGGCCAATTAGGCCAAAGGACTTCTTCCTCACTCTATCGTTAAAGTATTACCTTTCTAATGATATATTCAGTAAATAATCCACTAATTGCCATCATCATTTAATCCAGAGACTTGAACTACACATGACCTTGACATATTAGAATTTAAAATCTAGAGGAAAATAAACTATTTCCCATAAGAGCTTTCCCTAAATCATCAGTAAATCTCAACAAAGCAGTGTGGATATAATTTTCTCTGATCTAGCCAACAAACAAATCACAAAACATCTGTTTTTATTGCTTCTTTCTCAAATTGGAAATGATGACAGCTACTACACTCTAATGGGGTATTTCACGAAACCTCTCCACTGTTGATTGACCTCTGATTAACTTTCTTATCGCTTTATTAAAAAAAAGATCTTTTTCTTGGAAAAGTAAAATCAATTTTAGTAACTTCAAGATTGAATTATAGGGAACAAATAGAAAGACATAGTCAAAATTGGCCTGTAAACTAAAATCTAGAAAACGGGGAATATAAACCCTGGCCTCAGATAGAACTGAAAATAAACAAAAATAAAATTGAAGGAAATGTATTGAGTGTGTTGCCTTTGCATCCACCCTGTGTTACAGCAGTTCCAAAACTGCTGGCAGTCTCTCGCAGCCGTCTGCTCTCATGCCCCTCTGCCCTCCATGCCTGCCCCACTCGCTCAGGTCCTGCCCTCGAGCACAGGCAAGCGGTGGCCGCGCTGCCATCCACCCCTGGGTACAGGTGAATTGAGAGGAAGTAGACATTCGGAAGCAGCATTGTTAAGGTAGTTCTTACATGTGTAGGTGAAATGAAAAGACAGCATTTAGTAAGGCCTAAAGTGTAAACAGACGTATAATATTGAATGCAAAGTCTGATGAGATGGTATTGGAAAAAAATTACAAAGAGGTTACCAGAACAATAATGAGTTAAACAAGTTAAACAGCTACAAGGGTAGCTGTGAAATGTTTCGGATCTAGCAGTTTAACATGTCTCAGAGATCCTTTTTGACCTAGAATCCAGAGCTTGCCGGAGCCGGGCTGGCAGGGAAGGACACGTTCCCTCACCCTTCTCCCCTGCTCCCTGCACTGAACGTCTGGACAGGAGTGAGCCTGGCGAGGCGCGGTCTGGAAGTGCTCCTCAGACGCCTACGCCAGGCGCTGGAGCTGAGTGATGCCACGGGTTTGGGACAGAACTTTTGAGACAGACGGATGAGTCAGTGTCCAGAACAGTTATGCATAATAAAGAGTGAAGAAAAACAAGATTAATATACAAAGTAGAAGACTTTAGACAAGAATGCGATGAGCTTAATACTACCATATCTCTGGTGTGTCAGGAACCTGGTCTTCTATGTGCAGGAGTTTGTGCCTTTGTTTGAATTACCTTCTGCTGTCAGAGAAGCATGTTTTTCTGTGAGGCTTTCTGGGGTGCTTGGTCTTGCCGATAAAAGGGTTGCTGCAGCAGGGAGCCCTTCCAGGTCTCGGCAGGCAGATGGCTGGGAAAGTCTGGGGATTTTGACTATAGAACTGGTGCTTTGAGTATGGAGGATTCACGCCACGTAATCTAAAAAACAGCTTTCTTTGGCCTTCCGCAGTTCCATTAAATCTGCTCGATGGGAGTAATCTTCCTCCTGTCTGTAAAAACCCAATCCCTCTAACTTCTCTAGTCATTTTCTTTTTTATTTTCTTTTTGGCAAGTGCATTTTATGGCTGTTGTGAAAATAAAATGAAAATCAGTCAAATGTTAAAAGCAAAAGATAAATTGTGATTTGGCCATTTGGTTTCTGATGAATTGGCCATTTTGCAAATTGACCTGCTTTCATAAGACATAAAACCATAAACAGACTGACCACAAAATTTATTGTCCAACATGGGACACTCTTAACTGTGAAAGGCAGTGCTATCTGCAATTACCCTGGGACCACAGACATAATATAGTAACTACAGACCACAGGACTGTCCACAGAAAACTGTGAAGAACACTTGCCTTAACAGAAACAGCTGATAGTGTTTGGATGAAACTCAGCTCCCATGACATCATCTGTTTGGTCACTCTTTGATAAGAAAAAGTTACCTGATCTTTTAAAGTGGCAAACACAGTCTCAAGCCAAAAATGCAATATATCCTAGAAAATAGTTGAAGCTCTGAATTTGATTTCAACAGAAACTCTTCTCGTCACCTCCCAGCTGAAGCCTTCTTTGAGCTGGCTTCTGATCGAGGTAAGAGGAATGTGGTCTTCCTTTTTCCCTTTTACACTTTCCTGCTGTCTCTCCTTCTTTTCCAGCTTATTTTCATTCTAGGTTTTTCAGTACTTCCTGAGCTGAGGGGAGCTGGCAGAGAGAAGAGGTAAGGGGGATTGAGGCAGGGAGCAGGAATCTCAGCAGTCCACCAACTTTCTCTCCTAAAAACCTTCTTCATAAAATCCTCTGACCCTCCATTCTTCTACTTTTCCATAACCCTGATGTGAGTGAGAGAGTTTGAGGTCTTTACAAATGAGTTTCAGCTATTTTCTTTAAAATTCTGCATATGGTCTAAAACTTCCTCCAGTGCAGTACTTCATGAATTCTCATGCTTCATTGATTAAATATTCTGTTACAACCAAGTCCTTAGGTTTTGGTTATATATAAATACTGGCCCCAGGGAAAGAGGTATCTCTATGATCCTGCCTAGAGAATTTGTTTTTCTGAGGATATTCTTCAAGGATTTGATTTATATGATCTACCTGGTTTCGTTCAAGTAACAGTGGACAGTGGGAATGTATATTTGCCCTAAGAGAGCTTTGAAGAGTCCCTGAAAGACTGACACCAACTGGTATTTTTAGTCAGATGCAATGTAGTTAGGGTCTCTTTAAAACACCTGCCATAAAAATAGGGTTCTAGTGGTTGGAGCAGAGGATGATCTAATGCAATAGATAGATCATCATTTTTGAGGTCAATGGTAACGTACACAGAGTCCTTAGTGCATTTTAACATAAAAGTTTATGGTTTCAATTTTCAAGAGCCCTCAAGTATTAGAAAATTATATCCCGTATATTTTGACATATTTGAGAAGAATATGTTGAATGTAGAATCACAAAATTTCCAGCCCAAAAGAAGGTAGATTAGCCTAACATTTCCCTGACTCTATTTTTTGGTTAAAATCATTTCTAACATGGAGGTGAGAGAGAGAGAAAATACATGAGAAAGGACTCTGAGGAGGCAGGGACAGATGAAATCCATAGCACAGCTGTAGAAATAGATTTAGAGTAGGAGGACCCCCTTGCCTTTTCAGATCAAAGAGCTAGTAGTAAAAATAGATATGGATGAGGTTTAAAAATCTACAGGCAGAAAGATGAGGGAGTTCATAATCTAATGTGTATTTTATGTGAGTAAAAGGATTATAAAAAGGAGTTTGAGAAGAATGATGAAGGTATGAAACGACACTGTCTAATATAGTAGTTGCTGCAGCAAAATGAACTTTTGGGTCTAGAGAGACATATCCATCCAGTCACTGTATTAGCAGGAATCTTGAGGCTTCTTCTGAAGGAACATTCAAATTTAAATTAATTCACATTTAGTAAAATTAAAATTTAGTTTCTCAGTTGCCTTAGACACATTTCTACTGCTTAGTAGCTAAATGTGGCTAGTTAGTGGCTACTGCACTAGTCAGCACAGATATAGAACATTTCCATCACTGCAGAGATCTCAACAGGACATAATTTGTTTGGAATATTCTCTTTGGAGAATGCAACATTTGTGGGGGTCATTTGTTTATGGAGGAGTGAGGTGTTGGCACTCAGCACTGAAAACTTATTTTCTATGTATGTTGCTCTTCCTGAAATCTGGCCTCTAAATGCTAGACTTTTGGGTCTAGCATTGGAAAAACAATATTAACTTAATTACTGATAAAACTGATTAGAGAACATAGTTTTAGATCTAGAGCAAAAGAGACTTTTAAGAGTAGACAGACTTGCCCACTTAGTCACTGTATTAGCTAGAATCTTCAGGCTTTTTCTAGAGGAACATACAGAAACATTTACCAATGATGTGACCTTGGGCAACCACTAAACCTCTTTGAGTCATGGTTCCCTTATCTGTAAAATGGGAATAATAATGTATCAACTTAAAAGTTCTGTGGAGAGAAGTAAATTCATTTATATAGAGCTCACAACAGTACCTGGCATATGGTAAATTCTATTTATGTGTTTTCACTTATTATTATTATTGTACAGTGAAAAATAGCTCAGAATGTACTGTCTGCTGGTAGGCAGAGCTTAAAGAGCACCCAAAGGTACTGGGCCAACTACGATCAAGTTTTTTTTTCTCAAGTTCGCCAATCAGATAAGTCACTCTCTTTACTATCTGAGTGTGAGCGAAGACTAGGCAGCAGGAGGTGTAACTTTCATACTCTTCAGTCATCGTGGAGTGAAAACCTTGATTTCTTTATTGAAACATGTATAGTTATAAGTCTCTAACAGTTGGCTAATTTTTGGTGTTTATGTGTATGTATATATATATATATTTTTTTTCTTTTCCTATTCTCTCTGTCCATACTCTCAAACTAGTCCAGTAAAATATCAGGTAGTTTTGCCCCAAAATAGCACTTACAGTCTCTCTTTTTACTACTACATTAGTCTACAATGCAAAAATCAGACCTTGAGTCAGGCTAGTGCTGCATTATATAAAAATAGGAATAGCACCTCACCTAAATAGTCATAGAAGCTGCTTCTAGTCACTATTAGAAAATTTCATTTCCATTTAACAAGGGCATTGCAAGCTTCTAACTGAACTGTACATCTCTCTATTCATGTCTTTTTAAATATTCAAATAAACTAGAAGCAATCTGTGACAACTATCAATATTCCTAAATTCAAAAATGTTGGAAACCAAAGCCAAAGACTATATGAAATGACATTTCTCTGAAAGGCCTCAGGTTTCAACTTATTGGTGTTCATTATTTCCCCCCACTAAATTCTTTCTTTAAATGAAATCTTACTTGAAACCCAACATGTATAGGGGATCAGCAATGCCAATTTCCTCATTTCCTAACCTTCACCTTGATTGGCACTGATGCATTCTCAACAGTCTACTGAGCTCAGCTGTGGTGACCATGCTCATTTAAAACTGAAATTTTATTTTGTGTGTTCCATGAGCTGAAGGGCATTTTCTGTTTTATCACTTTATTCCTAATACCTGGGACAGTGCCTGACACAAAGTTGGTGCCTGGTGACTATTTATTTATTGAATGAATGAATATCAGACAGAGAAAATCAAGTTACTTGGATTAAGTCACTCCGTAACTTGGTGAGGCTGGGACTTGTATACAGTGAGCGATTGTAGATGATGGTGTCTTTACCAGAATACAGGAAAAGAGTTATGAGGGGAAAGATGCTGAAATCAGTTGCGGACACGGGAATCTGAAGTCCTTGTGGGGCATCCACATACAGGTAGCAACAGACAAGGAGGTAAGTAGTCTATTCAGCATAGACTCATTAATTCAGAACTTCCACTATTCTTTTACAAAAGGTATTGACTCATTTTTCTTTCAAGCACTATTCTAGCCCACAGTGTTTCCCATGCTCACATAGCCACTAAGGCAGTTTCTTAAACTTTAATGTGCATTGTGAGGAGGAAGCTCTGTGGCTAGCATGCGCTCTGGCGCAGGCTTTGGAAATTGCAAGAAGAGGTGAGTGGCAGCGGGTAAGTGAGACATGCTCTTTATTGTGGGGGTGGGGGATACCGCAGCAGCGAAAGCGAAAAGCATGGCCGAGAACATGGCGAGCGCTTATGTATGGCTCTGAACAATAGTGGCAACATGCCATGGGAAAGCATGCTCACATGGGTTCACACAGGAGGTAACACCTTGGTTACATAAGTATGCTGACTCATGCCTCCCTGGAAGGCCAACTAGCCAGGGATTGGGGGGCAGCAGGATAGAAATAACACTGCGGCAGTCATATTAGTTTGGCCTAAGAAATCTGTTGCTTATACAAATGCATTTTCCCTCACATGCCATGCAAATCATGTGGGGAATCTTGATAAAACGAAGATTCTGATTCAGAAAGCCCAGTGTAGGCCCTGAGATTCTGCATTTTTAACAAAGTCCTGTGGGATGCTGAAGCTGCTCATCCACCACCACAATTTGAGTAGCAAGGCACTACAAAACTGTGAAATGGCTTTTAAGAGTTAGGTAGCAGTATTATTTTTCTTTTTTTGTAAAATTTCACAACTTTTACTATATATAAATAGAATAGTGAACTTGCAAAATTGTTTTCTTCTCATAACCTTTATTTTTATACTTTAAAGGATATTTTTAGGTTTTTACATATTCACTTTGAAAAGTAATATGGCTTTTAGCTCATAATTTAGTTCAAGGCAAATTGTCACTTAATTTTAATAGTGATTTTATAAGCTATTCAGTCTTTCAAGAAATGTTTTTAGATTTAGCCTTAGGCTAAAGACTTTAGCCTAAGTTAAGCAGCTGTTAGAAATAATGAGGTACTGAGGCAGGCTTTGGAAGTGGGTAGATTCAGGACATTTTGAAACATTCAAGCACTTAGGAAAAGTACCAGTTGTGAAATAGTGACCTACTTCAGAGCTAGGCATAGGTACAGCTATCCCTATCCTGAAACAGTGAAGAATAAACCTGGTGAGTTGAGGGAAGATCAAGAAGATCAGTGAGCATGTGGCACAAGGATGAGGAAAATGGCAGAGACTGAAACTGGAGAGGTAAGTAGCAGTCAGACCAGGTAGAGCTTTGAAAACCAAAGCAGGGAATCTGGATTTTATTATAAGTATACTTACAAATATTTAGGGTTTAAGCAGGAAATTACATGATCTTATTTATTCTTCCCTGTGAAGTTCTCCTGTTTCCTCAGAGTAACAAATTCATGGTTCTCTTTAAAGGTCCAACTCAAATGTCACACTCATTGTAAAGCCTTCTGTCATGTTTCGGGATATGGGTGGTACTGTTTAACCAGCTTTTCTACGGATGACTAATTCCCTTTGGTTCCGATCAAGTCAAAGATGAATCTTAGACACCTTCTAATGCTCTAATAGTTTATTCTGGCAGAGATCTTATAAGACACATATTGGGAGGAAGCTGGTGGCATGGGCCAGATACAGTCAGGAAGTCAGATGACCGACTGACTGGGAAAGTCTCCATCCAAAGACTGCTGTACGGACCATCTCTGGGCAAAAATTGGCTTAAGCCCAAAGTCAGTGAAACTGGATGTGCTCTCCTTGGGGCCAGAGGACAATAGGTCTGGACACAGCCTGTTGAACAAACAGAACTATTCCTCATGACAGATAGCTTTATGACAGATAACCAAGCGCCTGGGGTCCTGCAAATAAGCCAAGGTGTCTCATTATCCTGCATATGGTAATGAGATAAAGAAGTAGATAAGGAAGCTGAGATGCAAACGTCTGCTTCCCTTGAGCAATCATCTGAAAGGAATAAAAATGTGTTTTCCTCAAGGCGCCCAAGGTAGTCACGTACCAGGAAGTAACTGCCGGACATAGAAAAAGTATATAATAAAACGACTGGTAGAATTCACTACTTCAGTCTTGTACGTCTTATGTGTGTGTCTGTGTGTTTCTTTCTGCGTCCATCCCCCATTCTGCAATCTGGGCCATGACACTGTATGTAAAAGCA
>CAUYSK010018333.1:0-10820 GCA_963575035.1 Avahi laniger
GTAGTCCCAGCTACTTGGGAGGCTGAGGCAGTAGGATCGCTTGAGCCCAGGAGTTTGAGGTTGCTGTGAGCTAGGCTGATGCCACGGCACTCGCCCCAGGCAAGAAAGTGAGACTCTGTCTCAAAAAAAAAAAAAAAACCACTACTCTAGAAATTTCCAAGTACGAGCTATAAGATGCTGTTGGTGATAAAACATAGGTTATATAGTAATTGTAGTACAGCGACCAGATTAAGAAATAAGAGCCACATAGTATTCAGTTCTAGGTGACTCACACTGTGAGACTCTGTTCAACTCTGGATTTTAAAAGAATTTTGGAAAACTGGAATTCAAACAATCAAAGGAGACCAGGCTGATGAGAGACTAGGGAAAATGTCATAGAAAGATATTTAAGTGAATTGAGGTGTTTAGCCTATACAAGAGAAGATGAAGAGAAACCCATTATCTTCAAATAGCTGATGGGCTGTTCTATGGGAAGGAGGTTACTCAGGAAGGCAGATCTGGAACCAGTGGGCAACACCAGCAGAAAGGTATATTTTGGTTCTATATAAGTAAAAGTTTCCTAACAATCAGAGCTGGCCAAAAAAAATGTATTGGGCTAAGCTGTGAAACACTGTGCTTTTACCATTCTGGAAGTGTCTGAATGGACACCAGATGAATTCATGTTAGAGATGCTGTAGAAAAATTCCTGCATGGGGTGAGAGGTGGGACAAGATGGTCTCTCTAAGGTTCCTCCTAGCTCTGAGATTCTAAGGCTAGCAAAGGAAAAGCCATATGCCGTGAATAAGCCATATGCACAAGCCATATGCAATTTCAAGACCTCAATTAGAGCAAAAGAGAAAAATACCTGGTTAAATAATTCACCTTATTTCTGTTTAGTGACACCTTACATTTAGTCCCTAGCACTATAACTACCAGTGATCTATTTTTTCCTAATTGATTTATAATAGTTCCTAGACAAGGGATATCACTACCTTTAAATCGTAACGCTTATTCTGCTAATAATAACCACTAGTATAATTTGTAAATTGCTTTACAGTTTTCAAAGAACCCTGACATGCATTATCTTACTCACATTAGCTAAATGATGAACATGAAAACTTATTAGATAACCTGGTCTCACTTACTGCCTGTTGCCTGATTTCTTATAAAAGAAAGCTAGCTTTTATTATTCATTAATCATTCACTACGATAATAAAGCATATTCTATAATAGCAGATGTTCATCTCCAAAGTATTTATACACAACCTAGAGATACTTTAGCATCAGAGACATGAATTTACTTCTGTGAAATTTCTATTTTATTTATGATTTGGAGAAGAAAATTTGAGAAATTATAATTTAGTATTTTCAAATTTCAATGTGGCTATACAAACCAAAATTTCCAGAAAACAGTCACAACAAAACAAGAAGCAAAACTATCGTAGGCCCTAACACCAAGGACTCTTTTACTCCCCAGCTAAAACTACCACTAAGAATTGTTTAAGGACTTGCCCCAAAACCAAACGGGGTCCTCACTCACTGCTTTACTTACTTCTTTACGTTTCGTTTCTGGACATTCCGACTGCAGAGTGAGGGTTGCACCTTCAATATTTCTTGGCATGGGCGTGGAACCAGGGTTTATTGTCAAATGAATCTGATCTGGTGAGATAATGTGTTGCACATAACCCTGGGACATTGCTTCATGATCTATTAGGTGAAAGCCCTCTTCACCCCCTACTAGAAAAGGCAAGTGTTCTCCACACTGTCCATCGTCATCTTCATCCTCCAAAGTGCCAGGGTCCTGCTCAATAAGAACAGTGGTCCTATCATAAACGGTTCCAGATGAAGAAGGCACCAGTCCATTTTTATCCACAAACCTGAGCATCGTATCATCGGGGGTCAGCTCATCTTCCTCTGTCTTAAAGTAGATGATGTTGTTGTCTGGACTGTGTTCCCCCATGGTTCAATTATGCTCAGCCCAATTGTGAGAAATAAAAAGGTAATGACCTGTCTGCAATAGAACAAAGCCAGAGTTAGAGCCATACCACAAGACCCATGGACCTCCTCAGAAACCTCAGGGCTCATTTTCTGTCTTATTTAAAGAGTAGGCCAGAGCAAATGAAAAATCATCTTCCTTGGGAATCATTTTATTTTAATTTTAATTTTGAAACCATTAAGTCATTTTTAAGGAAAAGCAATACCTTTTTTCAAAAATTGAAATAACAAGTAGCAGTTCATAAGACCTTCTAAATGTGCCTTACTGTCAAACAATTTGAAGATTGGTCAAAATACCTAAAGTGAACTAAGGAGCAAACCGAACAGTGGCTGTTTCAAAGCTGAGTTGCTATAAATCTTAAAGTATGGAAATCTCACTCACATATCCCCCAAATCAGACCATGAGGCAGGACATGGCCTCGTGTAGTCTGTGGTGGAAGGAGCAAGGCTTTGGAGGCAGTCATGTACCTACAAACCCTGGATTTGCTCTTTACTACTTAGGTTACTTTTCTGTGCCTCATTTTTCTTTTTGAGACAGAGTCTCACTCTCTTGCCTAGGGCGAGTGTTGTGGAGTCAGCCTAGCTCACAGCAACCTCAAATTCCTGGGCTCAAGTGATCCTCCTGCCTCAGCCTACTGGGTAGCTGGGACTACAGGCACCATGCCCGGCTAATTTCTTTCTATTTTTAGTAGAGACGGGGTCTTGCTCTTGGTCAGGCTGGTCTCGAACTCCTGAGCTCAAACAATTCACCCACCTCGGCCTCCCAGAGTGCTAGGATTACAGGCGTGAGCCACCGCGCCCGGCCTGTGCCTCATTTTTCTTATGTGTAAGGTGGGACTATTAATTCCTGTTCGCTCAAAGTTGTTATGAGGAATATAAGAGATAATGTATATAAAGCACAATGTCTGAAAAACAGTAGAGGAAGAAGTGTGAATTCCTTCCCTCATTCCTAGAACAGATGTTTCAGACTCTGGGTGGAGAAGCTAATCCCTAATTAGGCACAACTAATGATGATCATTGTATCTATCTATTTCCTAGAACAATAAGGTGTCGGCCAGAATCTATGCTAGTGCAGTGGGCTCTCTGTCTTACTGATTTTTGTTTCTATAGCCCCTAGATTAGTACACTAACACTACAAAGTCAGAAAATGTTAGCTAAATGAATGAAAGACACGACGACATACTCTCTTGGGAAGATACACTCTCTTGAGAAAAATACCAAATTTGGAGCTTTCATACTCTGGAATAGTGATTCTTCCTTCACTTGCAAACACACAGGCTCTACAAATGTGGATTTGACAGGCAGAACAGAGAATTTTAAAATTCTCAGCACAACACTTTTAGTTTTCAGTCTGGCTTTGCACTTTATCTTTCTCTTCTGTTCTGGTTTAGAAAGTGAGCCTTTACCTAGTGGGGCAGCTAGACAGAGAGGTAGTTACCAGAGACAGGCCAAGAGACTGGATCCGGGAGGAACCGGCCCGACCCCTAGCTCTGGCTTACGCAACCCCACAGATGCACATTTCGCTGCATCTGAGAGGAGAGATAAGAGCAGCCAGGGCCCCAGTGGGCTGCCCCGGCACCATCGGCGGCAACGCGGAGACCAACTGTCCGGAACAAACAAGACCAGGAGATTTGAGGGAGGCCAACAAGGAGTGCGAAGGCAGCACCCTAGAGAGACGGCTGGGAAAAGGAATCTGTCTGGGATAGCCTCCAGCCCAGGGATACACAGAAAAATCCGAAGACAAGCTGGGGGGCTCCGAGCACGGCGAAGAGGGGCAGGGTCCGGGTCTCCATGGAAACAGGGGAGGGGGGCTGGATACCCATCCCCATGGAAACGGAGGAGGGGTGGGGGTCCCTATGGTGACCGGACCGAGACCTCTACTGGGAAATGTTTCAGGAGGGAGCCTAAGTCCCGCGACCCCCGGGAAGTCCCAAGCCCAGACCAAGTCTAGTTTAGCCTTTTACCTCCGCGGCTCCCGGCAACGGCGGCAGCAGCAGCTTCTCCCCTCCCCAGCGGCACCATGATTGCCCCCACCTTTCCCTAACGTCACTTCCGCTTCCGCTTTCCGGAGGAAGGAGGGGACAGTGGCTCCGCCTCTCCCTGGCGCTTCTGGTTGGTTTAAGCGGTCTGGGGGGCTGAGCTCCAGCCTCCAATTGGCGAGCGGGAGAGGCGGGGCGGGGCACCAAGGGGACGTAGCCCGGGCGTTGAGTTAGTCCCCCGCCGGCAAGCACGGCGGGCGTTACCGGGCGGCCCGAACGAGCTTGTTGTTCTGGCTTCACCAGACGCTAGGGAAAGGGAACAAACCTCCAAATACTAATCCCAAATATCGGTAGCCTGGCTTGCGCTGGCAGCTGCAACTGCAACAGGAAGGACCACAGTTAGCCGTCAGAGTCCCGGCTCGGACCCGCAAGGGAGTGGCTGGAAGGCTGCGACGTTCCTGGATTTCTCCCTCCGAGGCCCCAGCTCACCCTCCTCACCCACCAAAGTTAACATAGGCGGGGAGGGCAGGGCAAGAAAGGAGGATTAGACCCAAAAGGCAGAACTAGGAGTATTCCAAGCCAGCCAGAGGGGACGGCAACGCCTCTTCGCCTTCTCACATGCTTTCTTTTCTCTTCACACGCCTTCCCAGGTTGGCTGTCCCAACTTTTTTCCCCTGCAGAGGATTCTCGACTTCGACGGGACTCGTGCCGGGCCAGTTAACGCCACCTACTGGCCACTCCCTGCCTTTAACTGTTCACACTGTCCTGGCCCTAACTAAATCGCATTTTACACTGCCCAGAAGTAGTGGCATTCCAGGGCCCAAGAAGTGACTTTGCGTGTTCCTTTATTATGCTCCTGTCTTTTCTAAATGCCTGGAAGATCCAGATGTTAGGTCCTCCCAGAGCCACTACCTGTTTTTCCCATAAACTGCTTTTCTAGAATATTCAGAGTGAGACAAACCCAAAGGCTAGATCAGGGGTCTAGGGGTTCAGCCCATGGTTGTGCCATCCACCAGACATACCAGGCATATGTCTCTTTAACCTCTGACCAGCTGTCCCAATGCTTATTCCACAAAGGTCCAGCTGCAGAAAGATGCCATCTTTTAAGAGATACAAACATATACAACAACCACTTTTAAAAATACATTTATCCTTAAAATATATTACATGTATGAGAGAGGATGCATCATATACAGTTTGGAGGACTTGCTGGCCCAGAAAATCCCACTTGTTTTACCAGAACACCCGTTTCTTCAGTGTTTCCATTTTTTAAGTCACTATTTTGCCTTCAGAGGCTGCATGGCCAGCCTGGGATTATTGAGCCTTATCTGGAAAGGAAGAGGGGTAGAATTTGCATATGCATATACACATGTCCTCAGACTGAGCACTTGAAAAATCTGGGGTGGCTGTGGGCTATTTATCCAGCAGTTTCCACTTGCATTCTTGCTGTCCAACTCATTGTCCTTTCAGGACTCGAAAGTCTGTTCAAATGTCTGACCATGGGGAGCTTAGCCCAGGCCACAGGGAAGGCACTAACTATGCTCTGGAGGCAGGTTGAGTGAGTACAAGTACAGTTATTTCAAATTTTTTTAAATAAAAAAATGAATAGAGATCTATCTGTGTTAAATAACTAAAGATAAACATTAAATGTCAGTTTCACTGTGGTGGATCTTCCCCCAGGTCTTCACAACTCACAGTAGCACTGAGTGTGCTAGGCTCAGGAAACAGGCAGCTGCCATCTTCCTTCCAAGTGGCCTCACATACTGTTAAAGCATCTCTGGAGCTGGAACAGGTAGGGCTGGTAACAGGTAGGGCCTCAGGTAAAACAGGGGAGGAGATAAAGAGGCTCAGAGTGGGTTGCAGAGGAACTGGTGAATAAATTCTTGAGCCTTCTTCTTCTCTGTCATTTCAAGCTTTTGGTCACAAGCTGGGTTTCGAAGCAGTAAGCTGCCAAATATGCTAGCTGAGTGAAAAAAACAGAAAATAAATTAATTCAGCAAAAGAAGGTACTAAAGTCATGCATTGCTTAACAACGGGGATATGTTCTGAGAAATGTGTCACTGGGTAATTTCATCATTGTGGGAATATCAGAGTGTACTTATGCAAACCTAGGTGGTATAGCCTACTTAACACACCTAGGCTCCATGGTATAGTCTTTTGCTCCTAGGCTACAAACCTGCACAGCATGTTACTATACTGAATACTGTAGGCAAGTGTAACACAGTAGTATTTGTGCACCTAAACATATCTAAACCCAGAAAAGGTACAGTAACAATACTGTATTATCTTATGGGTTGGCTCACCATCCTATATGTGGTCCATCATTGACCAAAATGTTATATGGCACACACCTGTACTTACTCGTGTGATGTTAGGAAGGGGGAGGGATGCTCAAAAGCAACATTTTCTGCTTTAAGAAAAACTGTTTGGGTATAAACTTTGCCCAGAACTTGTTATTTTAGTTCTACTGCAATGGACTTGGGACCCTCCTCAACCCCATTTCTCATAATGAGTCTTTCAGTTTGCAGAAATGTTTTCCATAGACACCTGGTTGCTTACCTAAAATATTCTCATCCAAATGATTTTTTGCTGAATTTTTCAGCAGCTCTTGCAAAAACGCCATCAAGTAGTTGAAGACATTTTTGTGGAATGTGGGAAGGGTAGAAATGACCTGAAAGAGGGAGAATTGGGAATTCCGTTTTTGTGCATTCGCTCAGTAGTCCAGTGCTATAGTCCAAGAAGTGAGTACATGATCCAAGTACATGAGCAAGACTGGGCGCAGGAAACTTTGATGGCTTACTACTTGATGTAAGTACCAATAGAAAAGCATTGGTGAAATGCTACATGAATTTAGAGATCTAGCTTCTACCTACATGTTCTCAGAAGACTTAAGGGGAAAGAAGATATTTTAGTTGGGTCTTCAAAATAAAACAAAATTGGACTTGCAGAGGTTAAGGACTAGGGTAGGTATTTAGGGCAAAAAAAAAGGTAAGAGAAGGAAAATAGGTAAGTACAGAGAGCACATTATGAGAAGTCAATTTTGGCTGGAGCATAACTAGAAGGGTTGACCAGCTAGAATTCAAGAAGTACCCCAGCCATCTGCATAACAGAATTAGTTGGGGAATTTGCCCAAAATAGATTCCAAAAGAGATTCTGATTCAGTGGATTGGGGGTGAGGCTTTGGAACCTGTATTACTGGCAAGTTTTCTCGATTTTTCTGCCAAGACCTATTGTATGTGTAAACCATCAGGCCAGATCATAAAAAGTCTTGAATATATTGGCTGGGCGCGGTCGCTTATGCCTGTAATCTTAGCGCTCTGGGAGGCTGAGGTGGGAGGATCACTTGAGGTCAGGCATTCAAGACCAGCCTGAGCAAGAGCAAGACCTCCATCTCGACAAAAAATAGAAATGTTTAGTCAGGCATGGTGGCGTGCGCCCGTAGTCCCAGCTACTCAGGAAGCTCAGCCCAGGAGTTTGAGGCTGCAGTTAGCTATGATGACACCATTGCACTCTAGCCTAAGACAGAGTGAGAACCTGTCTTAAAAAAAAAAAAAGTCTTGAATTTTTGTTTAAGAAAATCATTAATTAGCAATGGAGAGCCAAGTATGGTTTTTGACCAATGGTAACATGACAAGAGCTTTAGAATACAAAATCTGATGGCAGCATGCAAAACAAATCAGCAGAGGGAGGGCTTGAATGCAGGGCATTGAACCAAGGTGAATGGAATTAGCATGGAAGCAAGAGGATGGGTGATAGGTTGATGGGACTAGGCATGTGGGAGATGAGGAGAGGAGGAGTCAGAAATGACTCATGTTTCAGGGTTGAGTCATGGAATTAAGGGTGATGCCATTAAAGAAAAAGGGACATGAGAAGAAGAACAGGTTTGAGAAGGAATGCCCTCATGAATAGGTTTAGTGCCCCTGTAAAAGAGACCCCAGAGAGCTCCCTCACCCCTTATGCCATGTAAGGACACAGTGAGAAGACGGCCCTCTGTGAACCTGGAAGTGGGCCCTCACCGGATTCCAAATGGACTTGCTGAGTTTCTCAGACATCGCACTTGAGGGACTGTGTCCACTTTGTCCCCTAGGCCCCATGAGGCCTGAAGCTAGCAACATGTGTATGCTAATGCTCAGTGCTTCCCCTCACCTGTTTGCTTGCTGTGTAGTTGCCAGAACACTCCAGGCAGTTGTGGTAGGCACTGTTACAGATGACAGGCTCTGGCAGGCTCTCCAGGAAAAGGAGCAAGGCTTCAGCCACAGAATGATTGCTAGCGGCTTTTGGCCCACGGTTAAGGAACCAGTGATGCTGCTGCCCATGATTAGAAGAGGCCTGGAAGCAATCACACGCCAGAAGTGTTGCCTGCCCAGGCAGGCTCTCTGCTCAGAGCTAGGTGCCAGCCTAACATCTCGAAGGGGCCACGCTGTTTGCCAAGTAAGCCAAGCCTTCCTGAGTTCCTGCTATATTAGTTGCTTAAAGTTGTAAACTCTTCTCTATGCAAACTTTAAGTAAGAAAAACATGACAGCTGAGGACACAACATCCAATTTGAAGCCTGAAAATACTCTTCTTTCCTTTTTTTCATTGCTCTCATATATTCTCTTCCTCTCTCTCTCTCTCTCTCTCTCTCTCACACACACACACACACACACACACACATACACACACACAGCTGAATGTCTGAAGGATACAGAGGTTATCAATCATCCCAGTATCCAAACAGTCCCTGATATGTTCAAATTCCAACCTCAGGCCTGGCTGCTGAAATAGATCTTCCTGCAAAAGGGAAGAAAGTCATAAAACAATTATTTTCTCAGAAAATCAGCAATGATGTCCTGACCTAGTAGAATCACCAACAAAGTGCAAGAGGGAGCAGTGTAGTGAGACCTCTGAATCACCCTGGCAGACAATCTGATTTAGGCTGAGGTGGCTAATTCATCTTGTAGGCTTTCCCAGGCATGTTTCTACAACAGGTCTTTAGGCATCTATTACAAAAGTATGGGCAGGGCACACTGCACATGGCAAGAAGATCCAATATAAGAGAAAACTTAAAAGTAGCTATGTTCAGTCAGATGAGGTTGAAAAGAAAAGAAAACAAAAAGGTAGCCATGTTTTCTGCAGTGCTATGGAAGGATTAATCAGAAAAAAAAAAAAAAAACCTTGAAGAAAATCTACCATGTATAAGATGGCAAAAGCTAAAGAGGCATCTCAGTGCTTTGGGCAAACAAGATTATGGCAGTAAAGGTATTTCCATCAGTCTGAGGATACTTTATGTTCAATCGTTTTATAAAATGACTTAATGCCATATAACTGCATTAATAATAACAATATTATATGTATTACTCAAAAGTTACTTTTTTTTTTTTTTGAGACAGTCTTAGTCTCCCAGGCTAGAGTACAGTAGTAACATCACAGTTCACTGCAACCTCAAATTCCTGGGCTCAAGCATCAAAAGTTATTAATACATTTGAAAGGAGCTCTACAAAGAAGGTAGAACAATATAGTACTTAAGAATGTGACTTCTATGGCCAGATTTACTGGGTTCAAATTTCACCTCTGCTCATTTATCAGCTTTGGGACCTTGACTAAATTATTTACCTTTCTGGGTATCTGTTTCCTCATCTGGGAGGTACTGTGAAAACTAAAGGAGGCAATGCTGTAAAACACTTAGAATAGTGCTTAGGGCCGAGGTAGCTCATGCTTATAATCCTACCACTTTGGGAGGCCAAGTGGGAGGACTGCCTGAGGCCAGGAGTATGAGGCTAGCCTGGGCAACATAGTGAGACCCTGTGTCTACAAAAATAAGAAAAATTAGCCAGGTATGGTGGCCCATGCCTGTAGTCCCAGCTACTTGGGAGGCTGAGATAGGAAGACCTCTTGAGCCCAGGAGTTCAAGGCTGCCTTGAGCTATGACCATGCCACTACACTCTAGCCTGGGGGCCAAGAGTGAGATCCTATCTTTTACAGAAAAAAAAGTGCTTGGTATATTGCAACAGTTAATAAATGTGGGGAAAAAAAGTGAAAACAGAACATAAGAATGTATGTTTAAAAAAAAAAGGATGGACACAGTGACATGTGCCTATAGTCCCAGCTACTCAGGAGGCTGAGGCAGGAGTATCGCTTGAGTTCAGGAGGTTAAGACTAGCCTGGGCAATATAGTGAAATTCCATCTCAAATTGAAGAATAAATTTTAGCTTCCGAGGTCAGACGGGATCCGGCACGGTCAGGGCGGTGCGGCCGCAGACATGAAGAATAAATTTTAAAAAACAAAAAAAAAGGACCAAGCACAGTGGCTCACGCCTATAATCCTAGCACTCTGGGAGGCCAAGGCAGGAGGATGGATTGAGGTTAGGAGTTTGAGACCAGCTTGAGCAAGCGCAAGCCCCCATCTCTACCAAAAACAGAAAAAATTAGCTAGGCGTTGTGGTGCATGCCTGTAGTCCCAAGTACTCAGGAGGCTTAGGCAGGAGGATCACTTGAGTCCAGGAGTTAGAGGTTGCTGTGAGCTATGATGACACCACTGAACTCCATTCTGTCTTAAAACAAACAAACAAAGAAGAATGTATGTTGGCCGGGGGCGGTGGCTCACGCCTGTAATCTTAGCTCTCTGGGAGGCCGAGGCGGGCGGATTGTTCGAGCTCAGGAGTTCGAGACCAGCCTGAGCAAGAGCAAGACCCCGTCTCTACTAAAATTAGAAAGAAATTAATTGGACAACTAAAAATATATAGAAAAAATTAGCCGGGCATAGTGGCACATGCCTGTAGTCCCAGCTACTCGGGAGGCTGAGGCAAGAGGATGGCTTGAGCCCAGGACTTTGAGGTTGCTGTGAGCTAGGATGATGCCACGGCACTCACTCTAGCCTGGGCAACAAA
>CAUYSK010018335.1:0-96113 GCA_963575035.1 Avahi laniger
GCCTGTAGTCCCAGCTACTTGGGAGGCTGAGACAGTAGGATTGCTTGAGTCCAGGAGTTTGAGGTTGCTGTGAGCTAGGCTGACGCCACGGCACTCGCTCCAGGCAAGAGAGTGAGACTCGGTCTCAAAAAAAAAAAAAAAAAAAAAAAAAAAAGACTGCACAGAGATGCTTCCTGGGAGAGTAATTCCAGCCTGACGGCCCTTTCCCCTTCCAAAGGTTTTCCCCACAGAGGAGTGGACACAGCAAGATAAACCCTTCGGAAAGATTATAATTGGTATGAGGAAAAGAACACGAGCTTAAGAGTCAGAACAAGTTGGGTCTGAATTGTAGTTCTTCCACTTATAAGCTGTGCTGCTTTGGACAAGTCATTTAACCTCTCCGAGCCTCAGCTCCTCCAACTGTAAAAATTGGATCAGCAACTGTCCTCACAGAGCTGCTGGGAAAACCAAACGACGGTGAGTGTGGGAGTAGGTGCCCAGGAAATGAGTTCCCTCTCCATTCTTACCACAGAGCCAGGGTAAAGGCGCTTGATGCTTTCCATTATCTCTGCCTTTCGCTGCTGGCGGCTGCTCTCCTGGCGGTCAATGCGGGCATCTCCTAGCTGCTCCATCACCTGGTTCAGCTCCTTATTGATTTCATCAATACGCCGCTTGGCCATCTCTACCTCCTCTGTCAGCTCCCCCTCTAGCTTCTTCTGCTCCTCTAGGGACTGCCTGTAAAGTGAAGGAACATAAAAGTCACTCAGGCTGGTCAGAAAATATTCCTGGCTGAGAGGGACTCTGGGGGTCCTGCCTGAAGAGAGGCAGGACAGGTAGGGTCACAAAAACAGGCCTAGAAGTAAGGAAAATGGTTGCAGAGCCACATACTTGCTAGTGGTGATGTATTCCTCCAGTTTTTCAATCCGCTTCTGATTTTCTTCAATCTCCCGCAGCTTTTGCTTGATCTTGGCCTGGGAAACAAATATATTCCATCACCAGGGGCTGCACAAGTTAACTCCAAGACCATGAGGCCCAGGCTTACAACCCCTGTGCCCACTCATCCAAGAGTCCAACAGTACCAGACAATCTGTCACTAATGCAAGAGGTCTACTAAAAGGCAGTCACACAGACGGTGTTCAGTTTGGATCTGCTAACTGATGGGAGCCTCCCAGGGCTCCAGAACCTCTCATAGGTGTTCTAGCCAGCCCAGGCTATCTTCTCATCGATCATAGAGGCTCAAACCAAGATAAAGAAAAGCTTCGCAGGCCTTTCTGCCCCTGTTTTCTCATGCGTAAAATGTGGGTTAATCTCTACTTCATAGAATAGGGTAGCTGTTAATACTAATGCCTACCACATTCTTTTAAATATTTAAGAGAAGTGCTTAGCAGAATGCCTGGAACATTGCAGGCTCTTGGGCACTATAACAATTTTTTATCACTAATGTTATTATTACTATTAGGGAGGCAGTAAGTGAAGTATATTTGGTAAGAGTATAGGCTTTAGAGCTAGACTGTCCAGGTTCATATCCTAGTTCTGCTGCTACATAATTATGTGCCCTTAGGCAAATTACTTCACCTCTGTGCTGTAGCTTCCTTATTTGGAAGATGGGGATTAATAGTAGCCATCTCATGAAGGTAGTCATAAATGAAGAATTAAATGAGTGAATATGTGTACAGAACAATGCCTGGCAGTCAGTGCTTGATAGATGTTATTTAGCTATCGTCATTATTGTGAAGACTATCACTATGGGTTGAGTATTCCTTATCTGAAATGCCTGGGACCAGAATTTTTTCAGATTTTGCAATTTGGGGGGGGATGCTCAACCTGTACTTCCTTTTCTCTGGACCATCATCCCTAATCTTATAACTCTTGCCCACCTCTGTCTCTACTTTCTTCCGCTCTTCCAGATCTAGACGGTCTTGGTCAGCTTTCTGGTCTCTATTGAATTTCTCCAGTTCCTGGGCCAAGGTAGCTGCTCTCTTACTGGCTTCTTCTTTCAACCGGTGATATTTCTTCACCTGTGTTAGGGATACGGAAGGACGATAGATATGACCAAGTCAGCCCATGTCAGCCCAATTACCTCCTCTCCACCAACCCCTTCCGGGGCTTACCTGATTCTCCTCCAGGGTCAAGTCTCTGCCCTGACTCTGACTCTCTTCTTCCATTCGTTCTTCAAACTCCTGCCGGGCCTTCTCCACTGACAGCATCTCCTTCTCCAGCTCATCCATGTCACCTTTGCGCTTCTTGTAGTGCTTCTGAGCATTCTGCAGAGATTTCTTAGCCGCTTCCAGCTTCTTGATTTTGTGGGAGGTATTCTCCTTGGCTTTGATGTACTGAGGCCGCTTCTGGTTCAGTTCTGAGTCCTTCTCCCTTTTACCAGAGAGGAGGGGGGAACCAATTAGCACTGTGGAATAAGGGAGAATTTGCAGGCTTTCTACTCAAAGAAAGGGGGGCCTGAGCGCCTGAGCCAGCCTCAGGGAATTAAGGGGCAATCTGTCTACTCCCTGGAACCTATGGCTTCAGCCTGGTATTCCAGCCACTCCACAAGGGAAAGTGACCACTCTTGCCTCAACCTTGGCCATGCCAGGCCCCTCATTAACAACTCCCAAGAACACCCTGTGTTTACTTAGTTGTCCCCTGTCTAATCTTTTCAAATTCCTGCCCTTTAAACTTATAGCTTCAATTCAACTTCTCCCTCTTCTGAGTACCTGTCTACCCAGAGCCTGAGCATTTCAATATTTTATTTATCCAAAACACAAGTCAACAAATGTGTCTGGTTCTGGCCAAAATAAGTCAAGAGGAAAACAGGAAAACTAGTAAGGGCACTGGACTCCAGGCTCATAGGAGCCCTAAGGAACAGCAGTACAGCCTCTTGGTTTCCCATGAAGCACAGGTCCCAGTCAGCCTCTTACTTGATCTCCTTCTCAATCTGCTGCTGTTCCCGCATCATTTTGCCCAGTTCCTTCTTCTTCTCCTTCAGTTCATCCTCTACCTTGTCCATTCGCTTCTTATCCTTCTCAATCTCCTTGTTCTTAGAGGCCAGTTCCTTGTTGAGCTTCTCAATTTCCACTTCATTATGGTAAAGCTTAAAGAGCTGCAGCTGTACCTGAGCTCGTACCACCTCATCCTTCAGGCGCTGGTAGCGGTCAGCCTGTGCAAACATGGGAATGGGGGTAGGGCTACATCAGTAAGGCACTAGTCCATCCTGGCCCCTCAGAGCCAAGAGGCAGCCTGGCCACCTACCTCTTCTTTCTCCTGTTTGGCCTCCTTGCGTTCAGCTGCGATGTTTTTCTTGCGATGGTAATTAAACTGTGTGTCCTCTTCAGCCTTCACCATTTCCTTCTTTCGCTTATCATACTCCTGGGCCAGCTCCCCAGAGCGACTGATCTCTTCAAATAGAGCAGTCCTCTCTTTGGGGTTCTTCATGGCAATAGACTCCACAGCACCCTAGTAAAGGTCAAAATCCACTCCCATTTAGACCCAGCCAGCCCAGTTCCCCTTACCTATTTCCACTCATCTATCCAGAAAAAGTTCATTGACCCCTACCCTTCCACTGGGTGCCACATTTCTCACTGGGCTTTGACGACACATTCCCTGCCTTCTGAGGAACACAGGGAACCAAAGAGACAGACACAAAGACAACACAGTATGTTATGTGCAGTGACAGAAGCAGCACAGAAAAAGGACTAAATGAAGCTTGAGGGTAGGAAACTGGTAGGAACATCTACCTGGGAAGGCTTCCCAAAGGTGACATCCATGCTGAGTTTAGAAGATTGGGAAAAACCAAGAAAATAAAAGAGAAAAGCTTATTCCATGCAGAGGAAAGTTAATAAGCAAAGGCCTGTGCTCGCTTCAGCAGCACATATACTAAAATTGGAACGATACAGAGAAGATTAGCATGGCCCCTGCGTGAGGAGGACACACAAATTCGTGAAGCGTTCCATATTTTAAAAAAAAATTTTAAGGGGAAAACAAAAATAAGCAAAGGCCTGCAGGCCAAAGAAAGTAGGTAAATTTTGGGAACCACAAGTGGTTTAATTAGGCTGAAGTGCAAGGCTGTAGGGGAAGAGCATGGGCAAATAAGGCTAACTAAGGTGGGCAAGAACCAAATGATGGTGTTTCCTGAATGAGAGACTTAAGAGTTTGGATTTCATCCTAAAGCAATGATTCTCAAACTCCAGCAGACATTCTAATAATCTGTAGAGCTTGGTAAAACACAAACTGCTGTGTCTAACACCATAGCTGTTTCTGAGCCAGGAGATCTGGGATGTGGCCTGAGAATGTGCATTTCTAACGTGTTCCCAGGTGATGTTGATATTGCTGGTCTGGAGATTACAGTTTAAGAACCACCGTTGTAAGGCAATAAGGAATTACTGAAATGCTTTAAGGAAAAAAAGGGAGAGAAACAGATTTGTGTCCTCATAAGATCAACCTGGCCTAGGGGATAAATGAGAAGGGGCCAGACTGGAATCAGGAAGCCCAGTGAGGAAGGTGCTACTTTAGTTCAGGGAAGCAATGATGACACCTGAGAGGGAGCAGGCCCAGTGGGGAGGGGACAAGGTCTGGCAAAAAGCAAATAACCAATAACTGTTAAAAATGCCCACCTGGAAGACAAGGAAGTTTCGAGCTTTGATGAGAATGCCCAACTTCTCTAATTCCTCACTGTACTCATGTAGCTGGACCACTTTGTTGTTTATCTTGTACTCAGAGGAACCCCCTACAAGACAATGCATGAATGAGTCAGTGAGAATCAGGCCTCCCTCCTAACCCAGTCAACCAGTCTAGCCAATCCTAGGACCCAAGGAGAGCCTTCTGGACAGCCTCACCCACCTACAATGACACGGGCAAAGGTACGGTCCTCAGCACCCTCCTCAGAGTAGACCATGCTGACAAAGGCCCGGTTGGCGGCTGGCTTGCCCACAGGAGCTCCGTGGATCAGGTCCCGGAGGGTCTTTACCCGCAGATTGCTGGTTTTTTCACCCAGCACAAAGCTGATGGCATCCATGAGATTTGACTTACCTAAGGAAAGATGGGACAAAGTAGAAAAAGTCAGGAAGAAAGGAAGAGGAGAGGAAAAGGAATAAAGGAGACCTGAGAGGAGCACGAATGTCCCCTAATCACTCAGTGTTCAGACTAATGGGAGGAGAGACTATTCCTTCACATCCATAAAGACTGGGCTCAACCAAAGCTCTGAGTCAAAGGCTTAGGAAAAACAGTCCTCTTGTAGTTATTACTTACAGCAGCCAAAAACTAGAACCCAGTCTAAGGAAACAGTATATTCACAGAATGGATTGTTCTACAACCTTTAATGATGTGGACAAAAGCCCACAATAGGTGAAACAAACAGGATACAAAACTCTGTATAGTTTGACTGCAACGTTAGAAAAACAAAAACAAAAACAAAACAGGGGCTGGGGCCAGGCGCAGTGGCTCACACCTGTAATCCCAGCACTTTGGGATGCTTAGGCAGGAGGATCACTTGAAACCAAGAGTTTAAGACTAAGACTGGGCAACACAGTGAGACTCCAATCCCTACACACACACACACAGAAATTTGTCTGGCACAGTGGTGTACACCTATAGTCTCACTTACTTGGGAAGCTGAGGTAGTAGGATCGCTTGAACCCAGGAACCCTGTCTCAATGAGAATTGTTTTTTAGTGAGAATAGTTTCAGTTTTGCAAGAATGAAAATGAGAGAATGAGAGAATGAGAGAATGAGAGAGAGAGAGAGAGAGAGAGAGAGACCCTATCTCTTAAAAAAAAAAAAATGCAGCCCAAGTCCAAGTCCTTCCATGGAGGCAACATAAGACTGTGATTAAGAGCTTGGGCTCCAGTCCAACAGATCAGATTCCAATCTTAATTTCATTACTTTTTCTTAATTGAGCTTTCATTCCCTTGCCTGGAAAAAAATGAAAAACTACAACTAATAAGTCTAAAAAAACGTGTGGCATGTAATTCTCTGTTGGAGTGGCAGAAGCACCAGCTTTGAAGTATGACAGGCATGGGTTCTGATCCTGGCTCTGAGAACCATGGACACACAACTCTGTGCCTCAGTTTCCTCATGTATAAAAACAAAGCTAATGGTATTTCCCTCCTAGAGTCATTGTGAGAATGTAAATGTAAGGGGTCCCAATAAATAAAGTACTTGATACACAGTAAATGCTCGGTAAATGAGTCCTATCCTATCCTAACACTCTTAGCTCTTGTCTCCCTCATCACAGCAGGACTAGCACGTCCTGCAGACCAGGATTTTAGGTATCAATTTCCAACCTTTGGGCTTCTCCTATGATCTCCAGGGATGACAAGAATATCTCACAACCACAGGCCTCTCTACTCACAACCATTCAATATTGTAAACATTTTTATATTTTGGGCTGAACACAAATGTTTCAAGGAATGTCTTCTTTAGCACACTCATAGACCAGTGATGAAGATACAAAAACATATGCCATGAATACAAGACAGAAGAAAATAAACATTAATGTGTACTAAATGTCTACTGCGCTAGAGAAGAGCAATTCACTGAGGGGAATCAAGGAATGCCATGTAGAGGTGGGTCTTGAAGAACAGCTGGGTATACAAATCTACCAATGCAGAGGGGACTGAATGCCAAGAGGTGCATCCTGGCTGTTTCCACAGGGGCCACTACCCCAAAACCCTAAGAAACTGGGTGGACCCCAAGCATTAGCCCTCCAGGCTAGTGGTTCTCAAATGAAGTGGGAGGGAGGAGAGATTTTGCCCCACCTCCACGAACTTTTGGTAATGTCTGGAGACATTTTTGAGTGTCATACCTGGGGAGTGGGGATACTACTGTCATCTAGTGTGTAGAAGCCAAGGATGCTGCTGAACATCCTACAATGCACAGGACAGATCCCACGGCAAAGAATTACCTCACTGGAAATGTTAACAGTGCCACTGTTGAGAAACCTTGCTCTAATCAGAGGGCCAAACCCAGGTACGACTCCAGAGAAGGTACTCAGGATGAGCTACCTCAGCAAGGGCAGCCTCTAAGGCTAGGAAATGATTCAGCTATTAACAGAACATTTCTGGGATGGAAGAACACAGCAGGATTCCAAATGGACCACTTCTGGCGGCCGATGAGAGGGATCCGTGGTGTATCATTTAGAGATGGAGAGTTAAGACATGAAACACAGGCTTTATCTGATCATCCATTCCAAAGACACCACTCAAGTAAGTAACTCTATCACATCAACCTGTCTCATTTCCTGAATAGCATTCATGATAGCTTAAAATTATCTTATTTTCTCCTTCTTTATATTCTTTCCCTCTGGAATGTAAGTTCCCTGTGAGCATAGACTTGGCTTATTCTATTCTCCACTGTTTCCACAACTTGAAATAGAACAACTGATAACAATAAGCATTCAACAATTTGTTAAGCGAATGAGTTCTGACTTTTGACGGTTTCAGAGGTAGGAAAAGGGCGAATTCGAGGCAACTACCTCTTAGGTGGGGGTTGAGGGTGGGGATCTGAAGACACCAGCGCTGGGTTCAAAATTCAAAAGTGCCGCCTCAGGAAAAGAGTAAAAAGGAACAAATTGGAGCGTACCAATGCGAGGCGGGAGGGGGCGCTGGGCTGAAGCACGAGTGTACCGTTTGGGACCGGAAGCCACAGGAGAACTAGCAGCCGTCCCACATTTTCCGGAGGGGGTCAAACAAGGCTGGGAGGCCGGATCCAGGCGGTCCGGCGGGGAGCCGCGCGGCGGGCGGCTGGCTGACGGCTGGCAGCTGGCTGGCAGCCGGCTCGGACGCGCCTCCTTTGGCGAGAGGGGGCAGTGGGCGGCGTAACGTACAGTTCGGCCCGTACCAAGTGGCTGGAACAGGGGTCGCGCAAAGTACGAGCAACTGACACCTGGAAGAGGTTTGCGTTAGAGAGACCGCACAGGGAGAGCGGGTTCGAGCCGAACCCCCTCAGGAGAGGCAAGGAACCCGTAAGGGTTTGCGACGTTTCAGGTTGCATGGGCTGGACTGTACTACTCTGGCGCCGGATAGGGGGTCCAGGCCGAGACGGGCGCAGGGCCGAAGCCGGGTTTATCTCACCAGAGCCATTGGGTCCAATGATGGCGGTGAACCTCTGAAATGGTCCGATAATCTGTCGACCCTTGTACGATTTAAAGTTCTCGATCTCAATCAGTTTCAGGAAACCCATGACTGCGGCGGCGCGGGCGGCGCTACGAGAGGCCGCGCCGTGCGCCCGGGAACTGAGCTATCCCGCGCGCGAAACGCCGCAGTGCAGGCCGGGCGGATGGCAAACCTCGCGAGAATACGTCCAGGCCAAACGGCATTTCCAGCTTCCGGCACAACGGGACTCAGGGGCGGGGACTTCGGTCTGGCGTAGGGGTTCTGTCGATCTGTTTACGGAGCGCGAGTTTACGGCAGGCGTTTAGGCCCCGCCCCCCTTTCTCGTTGCTTGGCAACAGCAAACCGCCGCTACAGCAGACCAAGTTGTAGAGGCGTTTGGTGTTGGGAGAGCTCAGAGCAGCTTTTGGGCTCCAAAGAGGCAGGCAGGACCTGAGCTTACGCTTGCTGAAACGAGTCTGAAGTCACAGCAGGGATATGCCCTTCGGGGCAAGAGGAAGGTGGGAGCTTGGCTGTGGCTTTAGCTTGGCCGGCCTACAAGGCTCGGACAAGGACAGGGTCGGGAATTGGAAGGACCCCGGGGAGCGAAGGGCTGGGCGGGCAGGAGGGGCAGCGGGAGGATTCAGTGTTATAATAGATGAGCTCAGACTTTGCTAAAGGTGGGGTGCGATTGGAAGCGAGATGGAATGTGAAGGAGAATGGGGTATGCATGGACCCAGGAGTACTCCCAGGTGACAGGGATACAGGCTGGGGCAGGCTGGGGCCTGAGCTATTACCCTTATCCCCTGCTTTTCTCCTGTTCCTCCAAGCAGAGTTCAGAAACTGCCGCTGTAACCCAAGAACAGACTTGAACCCAGATCCAACCTAGGAGCTTCAAAATAAGGATTTCTAATTGAGGAAGGTATTTTGTGTGAACTCCCAGGAGTCAGGGTCCCTAAGCCAGTGCCCTCCACTTCCATCCTTTCCTTCTCCCTTCTCCATCTCTCTCTTTCCATGCTTCGCCCTTATCTCATTCCCATCACTCTATACCCCTCTGCCACCTTCCCTCTTTTCCCCCTTTCTCCTCCTTCTCTGCTCTCTGTCCTCCACCTCCTCACCCCTTTGTTGCCCTATCTTCCTCTTCCTCCTCTGCACCACTGTTCCTCTCCACTCCGTTCCCTACCTGTTCTGTCCCTCTCCTCCACCCCTCATCCCCATACTATCACCTTATACCTGCTCATTACTAAGGCCTTTAGTAGTCCAAGAAGCTTAAAATGTCTGCTGAATTTTCCCCTTCAGTGACCTTATAGTGGCAGTTGGAACCTGTAGGCTGGGGTTGGTGCTATTCTCAGAGTTAGACATGGAGAGAATCTGGTGGTTGCCATAGCCATTCCTGTAACTATTTAAAAACTTATGACTATTAAGATTCATGGACCTGCCAAAAAAGAAGAAAAATAATTATATCTGAAGGCTGAGAAGAGACTTAGGACAAGTCCAGGAAAGTGAGGAAGCTTGGTTGATAGAATCTAGTAGGGGAGCTATAAGTGAAATTCAATCAGGAGAAACAGGATCAAGCTGAAGGAATAACATGGCCAAAGGATAGCAGTCTCATATAATTCACAGTGAACTATTGTTCCATTTTAAAAAGTCAGATGGAGCTTGGGGAAAAGAATTAAATTGGATCCCTATGGCACATCATATATGAAATGCAATGATAAGTGGATTAAAAAGTTAAATGAGGCCGGGCACTGTGGCTCACATGGCTCATGCCTATAATCCTATCACTCTGAGAGGCTGAGGTGGGAGGATAGCTTGAGGTCAGGAGTTCGAGACCAGCCAGAGGAAGAGTGAGACCCTGTCTCTACTAAAAATATTAATAGAAAAAATTAGCTGGGCAACTAAAATTAGAAACAAAAAAATTAGCCGGGCTTGGTGGCGAGCACTTGTAGTCTCAGCTACTAGGGAGGCTGAGGCAGGAGGATCGCTTGAGCCCAGGAGTTTAAGGTAGCTGTGAGCTAGGCTGGTCAGCAGAGCAAGACTCTGTTTCAAAAGAAAAAAAAAAGTTAAATGAGACAGGCAAAACTTTAGAAATTTTAGAAGAATATATAGCAGAATTTCTTTATGACCTCAGGATAGGGAGGGATTTTTCAAATAATAACTACTAAGCTCAAAGGAAAAGATGGGTAAATTGGACTTTATTCAAATTCACCATAATTCACTATATAAAGAAAGTGAAAAGGTGGGTAAGTGCACAGCACACAGAAAGCTTCTAAAATATTAATAATGTTCTATTTTCTGAGTTCTGTGGAGGGGTTGAAAGTGTTCATTTTGTTATTGTGCTTCATAACTTACATGTGTATTAACCATATTCCTTTGCATGTATCAATTGTTACCTTAAAAATTATTTTAAAACAATAATCAAGTGAAAAAACAAATCACAAATCTGGAGAAAATATTTGCCACATTTAAGAAATGAGGTGCATCTACATCTTCAGGTCTTGTGGAAATATAAATAAATAAATAAAAATAAAATAAAATAGAAAAAGAAATGAGGGGCCAGGCACGGTAGCTCACGCCTATAATCCTAGCACTCTGGGAGGCTGAGGTGGGAGGATCTGTAGAGTTCAGGAGTTTCAGACCAGCCCGAGCAAGAGTGAGACCTCATCTCTACTAAAAATACAAAAATTAGCTGAGTGTCGTGGTGTGCACCTGTAGTTCCAGCTACTTGGGAGGCTGAGGCAGAGAATCGCTTGAGCCCAGGAGTTTGAGGTTGATGTGAGCTAGGCTGACGCCATTGCACTCCACTCAGGGCAACACAATGAGACTCTGTCTCAAAAAAAAAAAAAAAAAATGAGGGCCAGGCATGGTAGCTCTCACCTGTAACCCCAGCATTTGGGGAGGACAAGAGAAGAGGATCACTTGAGGTCAGGAGTTCAAGACCAGCCTGGGCAATACAGTGAGACCCCATCTGTACAAAAAATAGAAAAAATTAGCCAGGTGTGGTGTGTACCTGTAGTCCCAACTGGGACTGGGGCAGGAGGATCACTTGACCCCAGGAGTATGAGATTGCAGTGAGCTATGATGATGCCACTGCACTCTAGCTGAGACCCTGTCTCAAAAATAAATACATAAACTAAGAAATGATTAGTGTGTAGAATATGTAAGGAACTCCTAAAATTAATTTTGAAAGGACAAACCAAATTTTTTTAAAAGGTGAACAAAAGATATGAATAGGCACTCCACAGAGAAGTAAACAGAAAGAGTCAAGAAACACATGAAAAGATGTGAAAACTCAGGCCTGTAATCCTAGCTCTCTGGGAGGCCAAGGCGGGTGGATTGTTTGAGCTCAGGAGTTCGAAACCAGCCTGAGCAAGAGCGAGACCCCGTCTCTACCAAAAAATAGAGTGAAATTAATTGGACAGCTAAAAATATATAGAAAAAAAATTAGCCGGGCATGGTGGCGCATGCCTGTAGACCCAGCTACTCAGGAGGCTGAGGCAGTAGGATCGCTTGAGCCCAGGAGTCTGAGGTTACTGTGAGCTAGGCTGACGCCACGGCACTGACTCTAGCCAGGGCAACAAAGTGAGACTCTGTCTCAAAAAAAAAAAAAAAAAAAAAAGAGATGAAAACTCATTGGCAATAAGGGAAATTCCAATTAAAATCAGTAGTTATAAGTTTATACCCACAAATTGGCAAAAATTTAAAAGTCTGCAATACCAAATGTTGGTGAGGATATGGAGTGACTGGAATTTTTATACACTATTGTGAAAGTGTAAATTATTACAATCTCCTTGGAAAACAACTTAGCATTATCTTGTAAAATTAAATATGCATATACTCTATGATCCAGCACTTGCACTCCTAGGTATATACTAGAAAAACTTTCCTACCTGTGTATATAAATCTATTTTAATCTACAGGTTCCTCTGTCTTTTTCTCTTGCAATTAAAAAAAATTAACTGGGTTGTTTGTCCTGCAGTCCTAGTCTCTCTTGAACCTACTTCAGTCAGGCTTTCATCCCCACACTCCTCCAAAAATGATCTTGTCGAGGTCCTCAGCGACCCTCATGTTACTAAATCATTCAGTTCTCAGTCTTCATCTTAATCCATCATCAGTTGATCAGTCTCTCCTCCCAAAAGCACTTTTTTTTTTTTGAAACCAAGTCCTGCTCTGTCACCTGGGCTAGAGTGCTGTGGCATCATCATAGCTCACTACAACCTTGAACTCCTGGGTTCAGTTGATCCTCCCACCTCAGCCTCCCAAGTAACTGGAACTATACCATGGGCATATGCCACCATGCCTGTACAAAAGCACTTTCTTTACTTGGCTTCTTGAACATTACACTCTCCTGGTTTTTCTCCCATCTCACTGGCCACTCCTCCTTAGCCTCCTATACTGGCTCCTCCTCTCCTTGTCTCACTTGGGACATTATTATCCATATACACTCACTCCCTTAGAGATCTCATACAGTCTCAGAGCTTTAAATTCTTTTGTGTCAGGATAGGCTGAATTATGATGAGGTTACAAACAACCCAAAAAATCTCAATAGCTCATGAAAAAGCTTTATTTCTCACTCATGCTTCTTATCCATTGTGGGCTGGCCACATCTCTACTCTATGTCATCATTCCAGGACCCAGGCTGAAGGAGCAGATCTTACCAGTGAGACATTGCCAGTCTCATTCATAGCAGAGAGTGAAGAGAAAAAGTGGCAATCATTTAATGGCTGTTAGTTCTTCCTGGGAGTGGCACATGTCAATTCTCCTCACACTGCAGGGGGCAAAGCAAATCACATGGCTAACCTCAAGGGCAGTGAGATAGAGATGTATGATCCATCCATAGGAAGGAGCAGCACATATTTTTTAACAATAATAAAATTTACCATATCAAACAACTTCAGGGGCCAGCCTGAAGTTGGGGCCTGGTGGCTTCCCCCACCTCACCCCAAGGTTCCCTGGAAGCTCTTCTTGGGGGCAGCCCTCAGGCGCTCACAGCTCTGCACAGCCTCTTTTCACAGGCTCCTTTCTCTGCAAAATCTGTCTTGTCCCTGCAGTCGCTCACCTCCCCTACTCCCTACCCCTCCTTAAGGCCTACTTGGGGCTCAGACTGTACATTCAGTTAGTACAGGCTCAGGGCCACCCACAGAGGAAACCCCCCTTCCCACAACCAGCCTTCACTTCAGCTCCCTGATCCGTGTTCTGGCCTCCATGAGGTCCCTACTTCTCCCATTATCCACAGTGTCCCCCCACTCCCTACCCCCAGACTGTGCTTCCCCTCCTTGATGCCAACTAATCTTTTTTTTTTTTTTTTAAAGTAGAGATGGAATCTTGCTCTTGCTCAGGCTGGTCTTGAATTCCTGAGCTCAAGCAATCCTCCGGCCTTGGCCTCCCAGAGTGCTAGGATTACAGGCGTGAGCCACTGCACCTGGTGGATGCCAACTAGTCTTGAGCTCGTCGGACAGGCAGGACCAACAAATAGGAGGGCTCTTCTTTCTCTGGCAGCCAGAGCCTTGCCAGCCTCAGCCTTGCCAGCCTCTTCTGAACTCAGTAGGCAGGAGGGATCAGGGCCTTCCTGGGCCAACATTTGGGAACTCACCCTGCTGTGGCTTGTGCAAGACCCAGGGGACTGACCCAGGGCTAGCCAGTGCCCATCAAAGTAGAGCCAGCAAGCCAACTGAGCGCAACCTTGAACTTGGATAGAACATTTTCTGGGACAAAGACCAGATACAAAATTGTGTATAGACTATAAGCACAACCATATAAAACATTATTAGAAGGAAATGTACTAAAATGTATACAGTGGTTACCTCAGCAGAGTAAGTTATGGGTGGTTTAAAAAAATTTAGCCATTGTGTTTGGAGCACAGTAAGCAAGGGAGACAGTAATATGAGATAATTTGGAGAGGTATGCAGGAACTGGATCTTAAAAGCCTTTGGTAAGGAATTTGGATCTGATTCTAAGTACAGTGGGAAGCCTGTGGAAGCTTTTAAGCAGGTGAGAGACATGATCATATTTATGTTTGCAGAAGTTATTTTGGCTTCAGCTTTGGCTGGGTCACATGCCAAAAGTGGGCTTCCCAAAATATAAAAGGAACACAGGCAAATTTAAGCCATCTAGCCTTTCGTTTAACTAGAAAATAAAGGGGAACATTTATTTCAGTAAAGAAAGCTGCTTCTGGTTTTTGTGTGATGGAGTAGGCTATAGGAGACAACAGAGGAAGCTGGAAGACCACTGTGGTCATTCAGGGAAGTGGCAATGGTGGCTTGGACCAGGGTTATTTTGAAAGAAGAAGGAGTGAGGGAAAGTAAGGATTAAAGGATGCCTTCTGGGTATTTGGCCTGAGCAGCTTGATGAATGGTAGTGCCATTTACTGAAATGAATAAAACTTGAGTAGAGCATAACGAAAAAGAGGGGATGCTGTAAATGCATTTGAGGCTTAGAAAGGTGAGCAGGGGGTCAGATCATGAAGAACTTATAAATCTGGCAAAGGAGGTTGGACCTTATCTTGTAAGTACTGGCAAGCCATTTGCTTTAAAGCTGCTTTCAAAGGTTTCAAGCTGAGGAGCACCATGGTCACATTTGCTTCCAGAAAGATCACTCTGGTAGCCAGTGCAGACTGGGTAACACTGGAGCAAGAGAGCCCAGTGAGGCTCCTGGGAATATTGCCTGACACCAGAATGTGAGGCCCGAATTAAGGTGGTGATAGCAGAGATGGAGGACACAGAGATGAAATATCTGTGTCCTGAAATATCAGGAATTAAAGTCAGTAGGAATCAATAACTGGAGAGATATTGTAGGGAGAAAGGGGGAAGGGGTATAGTCAAGGATGGTGGTCATGGCCAGGCATGGTGGCTCATGCCTGTAATCCTAGCACTCTGGGAGGCCAAGGCCAGAGGATTGCTTGAGCTCAGGAGTTCGAGACCAGCCTGAGTAAGAGGGAGACCCCGACTACTAAAAAATAGGAAAAAAATTAGCCGGGCAACTAAAAAAATAGAAAAAATTAGCTGGGCATGGTGGCATGCACCTGTAATCCCAGCTACTCAGGAGGCTGAGGCAGGAGGATCGCTTGAGCCCAGGAGTTTGAGGTTGCTGTGAGCTAGGTTGACGCCACAGCACTCTAGCCTAGGCGACAGGGCAAGACTCTATCTCAAGGAAAAAAAAAATGGTGGTTGGCACTGATGGGTCATTTCTACCTCCCCCTTTGCTCCAGATGTATAGGGTGGACCTGTCATTAGATCCCAAGGAGGCAGCAGCCATCGAGGCTAGAAGAAATCGAGAAATGGAGCGACAAAGACGATTCTTCAATGTGCGGAACCGAGTCACGGGGGTGAGTGGGCAGTGAGTACTATCGCTCAGGACCAGGGCTACCTCACTGTTACACCTGGAGAGGAATGTAGCAGTGGCTGTTATAGCCCTTCCCCTAATTCAAGCAGGCCCTACAGCTGGAAAGGAAGGAGAGGGAAAGAAGGCTCCCACCCCCACAGGCCTGAGAAGGGCTCAAGAAGAGGGATAAAGTGGTGCAGGGGAAGAGACTTGGGGTGACAGCTTGCTCTTCTCTGGTCAGCTCCAAACCATGTGGCCTGGCTCTTGAGAGGCAGACAACATGGAACCAGAAGAAGCCTAAAGAATATTTGGTATTACATGTACCTAAACTATCTCTTCAAGGCTACATAAGAAACTGTTAACCAGGTGGAGGGACAGAGATGGAAGGGACACTTAGTCCTCACTAAACTATATTCCCTTTTGTACTATTTCAAAATGTTTTAAATGAATTATAATCAAAATAAAGAGAAAATATTGATAGTTTTAAGAAACAAACAAGAAAGATTGCTGGGTAGGTGAATAGAAGGGGGATGCAGCATGGTATTCTGGAAAAACACCATACCTGTTCAAGGCCAGGTCTGCCAATTGTTAAATATGTGGCTTTGGATAAGTCACCTGTTTTTTCTGAGCTCCAGGTTCCTCCTCTGTAAAACGAGGCTAAATAAAGGAAGTGATGAGGTGCATATTAACATACAGTGGCAGCTCTGAAAACCAGAGCATAGTGCCCGACATAATTGGCCAAGGTGAGTGGTCTGATTGAGATGCACGTGGCAAGTGTTCCCTCGGGTCCTGCTCTGTGCCAAGCACTGTGTTGGGCAGTGGGGATACATGCATGACTAAGGCCCAGTCTTTGGCCTGAAAGGGCTCACAGTCTGGTGGAAGAGAAAATAGAGACAGGCAAACTTCAATATAAAGTGGACAATGGGTCCTAGATTCTATGGAAGTAAAACATGCCTGAGCTGGTCTTGATGAATTGGAAGCAGAGGCTAGACCATGGAGGGGCATACAAACCATGCTGAGGGGTTGGAAATTTATCCAGTAGGTACTGGGGAGCTATAGGAGAATTTTGAAGTGGGTAAATTCTAAGCAGTTTGTGTTAGAGCATTCAAAGTCCCTTGTTGGGCCCCTACCCTGACTTAGCTCCTTTCTTTGGGATCAGGTGGATGTCGAAGCCCTGAACAAACAGGTGGAAGAGCGAAAGCTTCGGGAGGCAACAGAGCGGAGCATCGAGGCAGCTTATGGTAAAAGTCCAAGGCCAGGGGCCAAGGGGGTAAAGTGAGAGCCTAAGTGGGATGAGGTAGGGCAGTTCTGCTTCTGAGTGGGGCCTGAGGCCCTGGGGAGGTGGGACAAACTGGTAGACTTTGAGAGCCAAGGCCATGCTAAGTGGGCTCTGTCCCTTCTGTGGTACCTTCTCCATGTCCCTGCCTACCACCCCAGGTGCCAACCAGGTGCGGTATGACTTGGTAGCCCAGATGCTAGAGGAGGAACAGGCAGAACGGACACGCCGGCTGGCCAGGAAAGTCCAGGAGTTTCGGGAGCAGAAGCAGCAGCTCAAGAACAGACATGAATTTGATCTTTGGGATCCAGACCAACTCTGGAAGGGGTTTCCAGCCGATCTCAGTAACAGTGATCCTTACTATGGCCCAGCCAGCCTTCAGTGCTTCTCTGGGGAGGACCTAGACAGGGCCACGTGCCTGAAAATGCAGCAGGAACAGTTCAGGTATAGCCTGGAAAGGCAGCAGCAGGAGCAACAGCAAGCCAGGGTTGATGAGAAGTATGCAGGTAAGCAGCCTGGCCCTCCAGGCTTAAAAACCTGAGGCCTAATGGGGAGCTGCCCTGAGCGGTATAGCAGCCAGGAGACCAGAACTGTGTGGGGAGGTCCAATTACCCATAGGGCTGATGCTGAAAGGTTAGGCTGTACAGACCCCAACCTCCCTGACTTCCTTCAGTTAACTTGACAGTGTAGCCTTTGTTCCTGATTAACCTGGAGGCAGCACAGTACAGACACATCTAACAGCTCTGCTACTTACTAGCTGGTTTGGGCAAATGAGTTTTCCTCTGTGCTTCAGTTTCTTTATCTTTAAAATGGGGATAATAATCCATACCACATAGAGTAGCTACTATTATTATGATTTTGTCTGTGACCACATCCTTCTCTTCCATTAGAGGAAGCCCTTCAAGGACAAGGACCATGTCTCATCTACTTGCACTGTTCACCTTTCAAATCAACTGTTACAACACCCTGTTCTGTTGCACCACTTACTATAGTTGAACATAATTATGAAAGTATTTAATGTCTGTCTTCTCCCCAAAATATCAGCTCACTGAAGATGAACCATCTCTCTCATGTCCACCCCATCTTGCAATTGCCTAGTACACTGTCTGTCACAATGTCTGACAGGTCCTAGGAAAAACAAGGAGCTCAGTGTGGCTGGAGTGGAAAAAAACATCAGTACCTTTGCTTGTGCTGTGCCCTCAGCTTGGAATGCTCTTTGCTCTTTTAGCCTATATACAAAATGTATTTCAAGGATCACCTCCTCCTAGAAGCCTTCCTCCCATCCACCACTCAAAGCCCTCATAATGCCCTGTACACATCTCTGCCATTGCTCTTGCCAGATTGTGGTCAAATTATCTATGTTTGATCTGTCTCCCCCACTAGACAGGAGTTCTCTGAAGACAGGACCTAATCCCATGGTATCCTTAGAACCCAACACATGGCCCTTAGACTGAGGCTCAGAGATATGAAATTATTTACCTAAGTCCACACAGCTCAGAAGTGGCAGAGCTGACATTGGGACCTAGGTCTATTGGAGGCTCCTTTCAATTAGGCACTTGAGAAATCCTTGTTGTTGTACTTTGGCTATCCTTAGCCGCAAAGAGTAGCTCCTTCTACATCCCTACAATTAAGACACTACCCCCCTCTTCAACATACACACACATACACAAAGCTTGTTGAACAAATGGGTGAATGAATGAACCAGGAATGGAGCAAGCCAGTATAGTGCCCGAGCCATATTTCTTTGTGTAGATATGCTCAGTGACCAGCTGTGCCTAGCCATGGACATGCAGGCCACCCAGCTGGCCAAGCTAGAGGAGTCCTGTTGCATAGCCATGATGTCTACTATGGTCAACGTCAACAAAGCCCAGGTAGGGCCTGAGCCATCCAGTACACCAGGCTCTCTCCAACCCCTGAACAAGGTCCTGGGGAACCTCAGCCACATCATTCCTCCCACATTCCCTTCTCAAGTCAGCACCAGCCCTCATCTACCTGAGGACTCCCCCTTCACCTAAGGTCCCTCTTAGCGTACAAGTTACTTTTCCCTACCTCCAGACATGGGATAACTTTGAAACAGAGCATTGCCCTCTCATCCCCAGCCTCTCAGTCTAAGGGCTTCCCGAGGGTAAAGTTCCCTGCCCATCCCACCCCTCCTCCAGCTTACAGTCATTAAAAGGCCATACAGTGTCTGTTCTTTCTCTCCCTGAGATGGAGGAGTAGGGCCATGGTCCCCCTCCCCCTCAAAGGAGAGTTCCCTGAGGTTGGGCAGCCAAATACTTATATTTGGGGGTCCCACCAGGCAGCTGAGCTGGCTGAGCAGCAGCGCCGTGAGCATGAGCGTGAACAGGCAGCCAACCTCATGGAGATCCAGAACCAGATCAAGAGTGACCTGCTGACTGAGAACCCTCAGGTTGCCCAACATCCTATGGCTCCCCACCGGGTCCTGCCCTATTGCTGGAAGGGCATGACTCCAGAGCAGCTAGCTGCCATCAGGAAAGTCCAGGAGGTACAACGCCTTGAGAAGGAGGCACAGCACCAGGCAGAACAAGCACTGGATACCGAATGGGAAAGCCAGACCCTGCTCGCAGCCCAGGCAGTGCAGGAGCTAGAAGAGCAGGAGAGGGAATTGTGTGCTGAATTTCGGAGGGGGCTAGGCTCCTTCAACCAGCAGCTGGCTAAGGAGCAAAAAGCCCAGTGAGTTCTAGGGGGTCATAGTGGGGATGAATGCCAAGGGAGGGTGGGGAAGGATAGCGAGGACCAGGGAGAGAGGGAAAGCACATCAGCTGAGGCCTCTGGATTTCTTTCACAGCCAGAATTATCTGAATTCAATAATCTACACCAATCAGCCTACAGCCCAATATTACCAACAGTTCAACACCAGTAGCCGCTGAGCTTCAGGATGGTTCTCTCTCCCTTTTCCCCCATCAAGCTCACAGATGGCTAGAAGTCAAAGAGGAAAATGCTACAAACCCCCACCTTCTACCCTAGGTAATAAAGTTATTCACCAAAATCAAGGCCATGTGTTGTAACGGGACACAAAGAGCGTGAGGTACTGCCTTTCCCACTCCACCCCAGGGCTCTGAGCATCCAACCCTGTCAGAGACTTCACCTTTTTTCCCCATGCCAGGTACCCCAGCACGCAACACTGCTGACACGCCGTCAGAAATAGAGACTTTATTAGGCACAGAGGGTGACTGGTGAACAGTTACAAAATGGCTACTAGGCTTCCTCCTGAGCTGGAGAGTAGTACCCCAGAGGAAGGTAGGGCAGAGGAGCGTGTTTTCTCTGCCTTCTACCTTCAAGGTTGCAAGCGGATGGCCCCATCCAGCCGGATGACCTCTCCATTGAGGAATGGGTTCTCGATGATGGCCTGTACCAGGTGAGCATACTCAGCAGGGTCACCCAGTCGGCTGGGGAAGGGAACCTGGCTGGCCAAGAAGTTGCGTACCTTCTCTGGGAGGGTGGTCAGCAGAGGGGTGCCAAATAGGCCTAGACAAGACAGCCAGAGTCAGAGACCCACCCTTGCTTTCATATTTACCCATTCCTTCCTCACTTTAGCCCTACTTCTTGGTGCTTCCCTGGGGCCCAGAGGTGAAAGGCTGCTCGTCCTTAGGCAGTGGATACTTTCCCTTCTCAATTGCTCACAGATCCCACCCAATCCCAGGTGTAACAGGGAAAAGGGGATATGTCTACCTGGAGCAATGGTCATCACCCGAATGCCTATGGGAGCCAGATCCCGAGCAATAGGCAGTGTCATGCCCACTATGCCCCCCTTGGAAGCAGAGTATGCAGCTTGTCCAACCTGGAGAAGGAGTGGAGATCATAGGTGGGAGGACCCCAACAAGTCACTGAGGAGACACAAGCTTTGTCCTTGCCTACACACCTGGCCTTCGAAGGCAGCCACACTGGCAGTGTTGATGATGACCCCACGTTGGCCTCCCTGGTCGGGTTCATTCTGGCCCATCTCACCAGCCACTAGGCGGATCACATTGAAGGTACCCATGAGATTCACCTGGAGGACAGGTACAGACATGGTATAGGACCCGAGGCAGAGGCAGCTTTCTGTCCCCTAAAAGCTTTGGGGGCACCCACAGCCAGACCTGTTACTCCTACCCCTGGAGAACCTCCAAGGCCTTACTTACATTGAGAACTCGCTGGAAGTCCTCCAACGTATGGGCTTGGCTCTTCTTTAAGTTGTATGTCTTGATGGCCACTGCAATACCTGCACAGTTGACAGCCACATCCACGCGGCCAAATTTTTCTTTTGCTAGAGTCAGGGCTGCTTGCACGTCCTTCTCAGAGGTCACCTTCAAAGGGAGAAGTAGAGAAGGTATTAATCTCCCAGCACACACTCTCACTTCTAAAACTGGAGGAGGGGAGGGCAGACCTGGCCCAGTCCTTGAGTGAGAGCAGGGAAGAGGCCAAGAGAAAGGGTTGTGGCAAAACTTGAGAGAGGAGAGTGGAGCAAAAGTGAAAATGTTACGTACTACAGAGTGGTGTTGCCAAACATTTTTCAAATCAATACCCTCTTTTGATAGATTCACATGCTCCTGGAGATTCTCAGTTGCTGTGGATCAGAGCACTAATACAACATTGTGAGAATTATTGATAGGAAAATAAACTAGCTTTTTTGCATCCCTACCTCCTAAGATGATTTAATCAAACTTTACTTTCTATAGTTTGTTTCATAAAAAGCTTTTTGGCTTTGTAAATATAAAATTATAGGGCACAATACGCAGTTTCAAACCATCTATATCCCCTCCAGGAGATTCTGTTATATCCAATATCCATCCTTATTGTTGTGAGTCCTGGCTTCAGAGAATCCTTATCACAGGTGTTTCCACAGTGCTTGAAGGCTCAGGGCAAAAGGGACAAGGTGGGTCCACCACCCCAACAGAAGACAAACTTATGGGAGGGCTCCCACGGCTTCCCAGGCTAGTGTTGGTAACCTCATGCATACCCTGATTGCACACCGTGAGAGAGGAGAGGTGACCCCACTTACATCGGCTGGGGCGAAGACGCAGCTCTTTCCTAACTTCTGGGCTTGGGCCTCCCCACCCGAGCTGGGCAGGTCCAGAAGCACAGCAGCGGCCCCCTGCCCCACCAGTCGCTCCGCTGTGGCCAGGCCCAGGCCTGAGGCTCCTCCGGTTATTACTGCGACCAAGCCCTGTGAAGAGAGACACAGCCGTTACACCGTCCAGACCACCCACACCCTTTCACCTGCCTGTTCTCCAGGCTTCTGCGAAGGGGTTGTGTGGGGGGGTGTTCCTGGTCACCTCTGCAGTGTGACTCAGGTGTGCCTCCTCTCCTCACGGATGGGACTTCTGGAGGGGCGTCTCACCCACAGACAGCCCGTTCGGTTACCCCACATACACGTGCCGCGGAGTGTCACCTCCCGCGCCCAACCGTCGAAATATCAGGGCTAGATAAGCAAATTTCTCCCGGCACCGATCTCTTCCCCCTAGTTCCACGGCCGTGCTGTCCCAGGCTGTGCAACAAGCAGGGCAGGCAACAGAGGCAAGTAGCCGCGTACCTTCACGCTCCGACATGCCGCAGCCATCTTGCGCCCTCCCTCTCACTGGAAGGCTACGCGGGCGCCCGCTGATTGGCCAAGGCGCGGGGCGGGTCCGACGGGCGGGCGTCTGCTGCGCAGGGCGTAGGGGCGTGTCCTGCTGTTTCTGTACCTCAGCTAAGGGGCGAATCCGTGATAAGGTGTCCTCGGGTATTTCATCTGCGGAAAGAACCTAATAGCAGCAGCACAATACCACCACACCCTCTGCCCTACTCTCTAGCTGGCCTTTTGGCAAGTGGCCAGCTGCGCATGGGGGCAGGGAGTCTGGAAGTGGACAGTGAGTCCCTTTCTCCTCAGAAAAAGCCTACATCCAAGTATATTCATAAATGTATCCGAGACTCCTATATGCCGGACTCTGTGCAGGGCACTGGGGAGACCCAGAAGAATAATAAAAGGTTCATGTCTTCCGGGAGGGCACAGTCGAGTTGGAGAAAGATATTATAGTACAGAGACAGACAAAGGAAGGGACAGAGAACCAAATTGTAGAACTCTCAGACAACAAGGTCCAAAGATGGAGATTCTGAGATGCAGAGAGGCACATAGAAAGAAATACGTTGAGGCCCAGATAGAGGAACAGAGATGCCAGACAGGATCACGGAGACGTGGATGTGGAGAGCCACTAAGAAAGATGCTAAGAGGCAGACTTTCTGAGACAGAGCTGCTGAGAAGCACAAACCTAGAGAGGCAAAAACATCTTTCATCAGTTCAGCCTTTGCTACTCTCCTCTATCTGTGTCTAATCTATTTTAAGTCCAGAAGCCTAGATCACACTTTGTAGATTGGACCTTGACCAGAGACTATTATAATATTTAAGACTCAGGGCTTTGATCATCCCAGAACATCTTTCAGCCAGCATCCCAATTCAAATCTTGAGCCCAAACATCTAATCTGTCTTCCTTCCATACTTTCCCCCAAACCAAAGTCTTCAGGAGACAGAGAAAAACAAAGTTGGTTTTCACTTCTGGGAGATAAAAACCACAATATAACCCATTTAATCCCTGTGGGCACCTGCGGTTACCTCTACAAAGGCAGAGCTGCACTGGCTCTGGCTGGCTCTGAGGTGACATTGGCAAGTATAAAGAACCCCAAGAGATGAGCATGGGGAGCATCCAAATGTGTGCCTGTAATTTCTGAGTGAGTTGGGGCACAATTTGAATGAATGGTTTAAACTCTGAAGGAGCGCAGGGGATGTGAGAATGACTGTGGCGAGCATCTGAGAGGGTGCCGAGGACTCATGCTAGCTGAGTGTTTGCCATTTAAATAAATGGGGCTGATGTCTGAATGAGCCTGTGTGATGCCAGCCTAATGTCATGATTAATGTCATGACTTTACCATTGCCCAAATCAACCGCCATCTTTCAGCCTTTGTGTAGTCGGACCTTTCTTGCTGCATTTGACATTTTGATCACTTCTTCCGCCTAGAAACTCCCACTTGGCTTCCACGTTGTCTCACTTTCCTGGTTCCTCATACTTCCCTGACTGGTCCTTTGACTCTTCCTTGGGTTCCTTTTCTTTGGATCCCTCTCTAGAGAGCTCATCCATCTCCTGGTTTCAGTATTGTCTCTTTGCTGAGGACTTCCCAGTTTCTACTTTCGGCTCGCCTTCTCCCCTGAACTTCTGTCAATGGAAAAGAAGCCAAACTCTGTAAAATAATTTAAAGAGGTTTATTCTGAGCCAAATTTGAGGACCACGACTGGGAACTATGTCCAGGAATCCTTGAGCAAGTAGACTCGCTGTGATTGGGTTACAGTTTGGTTTTACATTTCAGGGAGACAGGGGTTACAGGTAAAGTCATAAATCAATACATGGAAGGCATACATTGGTTTGGCCTAAAAAGGTGGGCAATCTGAAAGTGGGGGGTGCTTCCAGTTTATAGGTGGGTTTAAAGACTTTTGGACTGTTTTAAATTAAGAAAAGGAAGTCTGTTAATCAGAGACAAGCTACCCAGGCATGGCCATATATTTGCTGTGTAAATTGAAGACCTGCAGGTTTGTCTTGCACAGCCCTAGGCCTATAACTGAGTTACAAAGGATATCTACAAGGGAGGGAGGCATGATGAGGCATGTCTGACCTCCCTCTCAAGGCCTGCAACTCAGTTTTAGGGTATCCCCTTGACCAGGAGGGGGTCCATTTAGTCAGCCAGTTGGGGAGGGAGAAGTTTTAAGATTTTAATTTAGTTTGCACTTCAGAATCATATAGCCAATCATTGGCTGACACCAGATGTCCCATAGGCACTTCCAACACAAGTCCTAAACTAAACTCAATCATTGCTCTCTAAACCTGCTCTATCTCAGTTGGTAGCGATACTGTCTTCCCAGACACCAAAGCCAGACCCTGGGACTCGTGCCCTCTTCACCCCATCTAATCAATTATCAAGTCGTTTTGATTTAACTCCTATGTACTTCTTTAATCCGGCATCTCCTCTCTCCTACTCTTCTATTATCACCATCCAAAATCTCTTGCCTGTACTATTGCAACTTGTCAGACTCCACTGCTGTCCCTTTTAAAAGAATCCTCCAAGAAGCCAGCAGAAGCCTCTTCCTAAAAATGCAAATTTTATTATGTTGCCCCCTTGCTTTAAGCCCCTTCAGGGTCCCCCCATCACTTTTAAGACTCTCCACAATCTGATGGCTGCTAACTTCTGCCTGTATAACATGGTACTTTCCAGTAACAACACATGACTTGATAACCCCCACAATAGTGTTACCAGATGATATATAGGATGCTCAGTAATTAAATTTGTATTTCAGATAAAAAACGAATAATTTTTTTAGTATAAACATGTCCCATGAAATATTTGAAATATTTTTATGTGGTAAAAGCATTTTTTATTTAACTGAAATTCAAATCTGTGGACACCCTGTATTTTTATTTGCTCAATTTGGCAACCCTACCCCACAGATAACCCCTATGATGGTGAGATGCTCCTCAGGCTCCCACAGCTCTGTAAGCCTACCTCTGAATCAACACTTGCCCACCTGGCTGGGCGTGGTGGCTCATGCTTGTAATCCTAGGTCTCTGGGAGGCCGAGGCGGGTGGATCATTTGAGCTCAGGAATTCGAGACCAGCCTGAGCAAGAGCGAGACCCTGTCTCTGCTAAAAATACAAGAAATTAGCTGGACAACTAAATATATATATAGAAAAAATTAGCTGGGCATGGTGGCATGTGCCTTTAGTCCAAGCTACTTGGGAGGCTGAGGCAGATGGATTGCATGAGCCCAGGAGTTTGAGGTTGCTGTGAGCTAGGCTGATGCCGTGGCACTCTAGCCCGGGCAACAGAGCGAGACTGTGTCTCAAAAAAAAGAAAGAAAGAAGCACTTACCCACCTAAGAAATTGAGGATCTATCTCTGTATCCTCCTTGCTATGCAATACAGAGTCTGGTGTAGAATAGATGGCAGTGTTTGCTGAGTGAATGAATGCATATGTGTGACATCGCAATAAACGTGCATCTTCTGGTGGAATTAATAAATGTTATAATTAGGATGATGCAGGGGGTGTCCCAGTGAAGGGAGGAAAGCCCCCTGAACTCGCCAAGTGGGTTCTTGGCTACATGCAGGAAAGAATTCAAGAGTGAGCCCACTAGTGACAGAAAGTTTATGGAGAGACAGACAATAGATCCTACTCCACAGAGCAGGGGTTCTTTCCCAAGCAGGAGGGAGACCCCTTATGGGGCATGGTAATGTTTATTCAAAACCCCAGTATGTGACCAGCATTGTCTGTGGTCAGTCCATAAAGGTTAATCACAGAAAGGTAAGTGCAGTTTGTAAGGCATCCTGCTTAGTAATTCATCCATCTTCGGGGAGTCTCAGGCCAGTGACTTACTGGTGACTTCCTTGTTCAGGGAGGTTAGGGTCTGTTATCAGTCAAAATGGCTGTACTCAGGCTCTTTCGACCTTCCTTTTCTGTCTTATCCCTACATTAAGTACACAGTTTCAGTTTCACTTATATTCACCTTCCCTTCACAGCTTTGAAAGAATTACCTCATGGTTACACATCCACCCAGGCAGGTGAACTAGAAAGCTGGAGTCATCTGGAGACTTAGGGAAGCCATTATAAGACCAGTTGGGGTTTTTTGGTTTGTTTGGAACGGGGAGGAATGGGAGGGAGACGACCATATTCTGGCGACATGGAGGTCGAGGAGGGCAAAGAGGAGAGGAACAAGAGAGGAAATGGAGGAGGAAGGGAAAGGGATGTGGAGAGCCCCAAGGAAGGCAGGAAAGAGAGCAGGTAGGAATAAAGGCAAGGAAGGGAGAGCCAGCTGGCACCAGAGCGAGGAGTGACAACCGCCGCCGTTAGGGGGCGGAAGCCAAGAGGAGGGTGGCTCTGGCAATCTGCGCGGAGCGGTTCTTCTCCCTCCCCGGACTCCTCACCATCCCTCCTGCTAGCCCGGGCGGCGCGAAGGGCCCTCACCCTGCTAGTCGTCAGAGGCAGACACCTGGGCCTTGGCTCTCGGCCCTCTCTGGGTTCCGCTCCGCGCCCGCCCTGGTCGAGTTAGGAAAGATTCGGAACAGAATAAACGACTGTGGGGGAGATGAGTCAGCCCGGGTGGGGCTGCGGCTGTCAGTGAAATCCCCGCCAGTGTTATTGGGCAACACCCAGAAGTGGGGGGCCGGCGGGGTGGAGGTGCCCATTCCGGGTGCGAGCCTTTAAAGGCACTTTCTATAATGTCTTGATCCGCACACCCACTAAAGGGGCGGCTGTGGGATCTGGGTAGAGTCATCGTCTCCCAGCCTCAATTTCTTCCACAGTGAAATGGGATCCACCAGATTTATCTGAGCGGATCATGTCTGCAAGGTGCCTAGGTGGTCAGCCGGTAGTGTGACGGTCATGCTTAGTGCTGTGCCCGCCACCCTAGGCCACTTGAGCCATGTTAAAACTCTCCCAGAGGCGAGGGTGTGGGGCGCAGTGGGAAGACCTTGATCCGTCATCACAGGGAGCCCAAAGTGGCTTCGGTCCTCAGAGGGCCTGAGGGAATCTGGCGAAGGGACTCAGGCAGGAGGCATGTTCCTCTTTTATTTCTGCCACTTCCAGGTGAGGAAGAAAAGACGCCCACCCAGAACCAAGGGTTGGGTGGTGATGTGCTGGCTGCGCCCGCTCGAAGCAGTCACTTAGATTCACCACGTTTGTCATTCATTCATTCATTTTCTTTATTACAGGGACTGCTGGTTAAACGGAAGGATTCACCCTAAGACTCAGTACAGGGCTGTCCTATAGACCTGACCGACTGTGTGTGAGAAGACGAGACCCCGGGAGAGGAAGGAGGGCGGCAGCATGCACAGAGATCCACAGGTCAAGCTTCTCGCCGCCATTCACTCACCCCATCTTATGGGAGCGGTGCACGCACGGCATCTGCGCATGCGCTCCACCCTCCATCAACTCCCCCCTCCCCCCGCGGGGTTGGCCTGTCCCGGGTGGAGTTGCTGACCGCGCATGCGTTTTCCGTTCACACCATGCTCCCAGTGTGGTCGGCGTGTCCCTGGTGGGGTTGGCAATTGAGGGAAGGACGACGGCCCTGCCCATAGCGGGTGGCTGTTAGGGGATGTGGACAAAGAGGTGTGGGACAGCGACAGGTCACAGAAGGCGGCTTATGATAAGTCAGACCGCTTGGGGCGGTTTAGCTTGATGGGGAGTAGAGGTGGACCGGCAGTTGTGGTTGCTCCTTTAGCCTGGACTGCTGTGTGCGGCCCCGCTGGAGGAGACCAAACACCAGAGGACAGAGGGGAGTAGATGTGTTAGACCCAGAGGAAACCCCTCTTGGGCCCGTCTTCACATTCCATGCCCTAAAAGGGACCCAGTCTGAGGTCCAGCCATCCCCAAATCATCACACATACCCCCCAAGACTAAACGCTAAATTCGGACGGTAACCGTGCCTTAACCCATCCCGCAGTCCTCCAGTCATCTCCAGGGGCCCACCCCACATTCTGGGGAGCTCTGAATCAAAAAGGAGGGCCCATTGAGTGGAGTGGACTTGAGAGGCCTGCTGCGGAGACACCTCTGGCCTGGGAGAACCACCGCTTTCTCATGTGCCACTGAGGCTGAGAGGCTGAGGAAGGCACACAGACGGGCCTTGCAAGCACCGGGAAGCTTGATTTCCAGTCCAACGATCAAGAAGTGAAGACAGTGTAAGATTTTACTAATGACCCTGATCCCACACCCCTGTAAGGAAAGGGAAAGGAGCCTCTGGCTGCTCCTGCTGCAAAGTCATAGAGGCTTCAGGGATCCTAAAGCCTAATGTTTATTACGAATGAGGATCCTGAGGCTCAATCTTACTATTTAATTCATATGCCATGTATCAAGCTACATCGTGAGTATATTAACCCCGTTAATCCTCACAACAACACCATGAGGTAGACATTACAATCACCTCTATTTTATGGATGAAGACAGTGAGTACTGAAAAGTGAAGCCACTTTCCCAGGTCATATAACTAGTCAGGAGCAAATAGGGACTTCACATTCAGGCAGTCTGGCTCCAGAGTCTGCAATCTATGTTGCCCAGCCTAGTCTTGAACTCCTGGCCTCACGAAATCCTCCTACCTTTGCCTCCCAAAGTGCTGGGATTACAGGTATGAGCCACCGCGCCCAGCCCCCAGAGTCTGTACTCTGTGTTTATCTTTGTGCTGTTGGGTAAGAGACCAGACAAGAGAGATCCAGTAAAAGGCTGGAACTTGTTTCCTGAGCACCTGCTCTCACACTATTGTTTCTCTCATACTATTTGAATCTTCCCAATGACCCTGTGAGGGAGGAATTGCTAGCTGAGGAAACTTATGCAAAGAGAGGTTAAGTATTGTTAAAGAAAAGTATTATTCATGACACTTGCTAAAGTCATGAAGTAAAGCAGGCTTTATTCAAGGCAGGCTATGGCAACAGGTATAGGGACCGCTGCACTGGGGTTTTGCAGTTAGGGAGAGAGATTGGACGCAACTCCTACTCCAACAATGACAAGTGGAAATTTATAACCATGGAGCAGGGTAGGGGTGAGTGGATGGAAAATTAGTAAGAAGAAATATCAAGGATAAGGGGTTTCTGGCTAAACTGACTTGGTAGGATTGTTACTGAAGGCTCGCCAGCATGATAAGAATCAGGGGTGGTCAAATACCAAGCATGGGGGATTTTCCCTACACTGACTTAGCAGAATTCTTGCTTGGACTAGATTCAGTAAGGACAGGTCAGGCCTAGTCAGGCAGAGGGCTCAGAAGAGCCTGACGAAAATTTTGGTCAAAGGAGAGGGTCTTTGTCAGTGTCTTGCCCCAGGTCACACAGACAGTAGTTGGACCAAGTTGATGAAGCCACTTGACTTAGGTAACAAGTTAGTTAACCAGGACAAAAGATGAGACTAAAATTTAGGTCTCTTATCTTCCAATCTTGAGGCCTTTCACAACTTTCATTTTAACAAACATTTATTTGTTCATTCGGCAGCTATTTATTGTGCTAGGTGTTCTTGGAGGGACTGAAGATTCAGCAGTGAACAAAACAGACATGGTCCCTGTCCTGAGTCTCTGAAGGAGGGCGAAGGTGGAGGGTGTCAAAGGTAAACACAGCCACATTAGTTAAATGTGGTGAAAACAGATTTTAATCAGTAACTACTGATAGCAGGGAGAAAGAGCCCTGCTTCATTCTGATTTGTATAGAGGTAAGTAGAAGGTGTTTTCTGTTTTTTGTTGTTTTTTTTTTTGTTTGTTTGTTTTTGAGACAGAATCTCACTCTGTTGCCTGGGTTAGAGTGCCATGGCGTCAGCCTAGCTCACAGCAACCTTAGATTCCTGGGCGCAAGGGATCCTCCTGCCTCAGCCTCCTGAGTAGCTGGGACTATAGGCATGCGCCACCATGCCCAGCTAATTTTTTCTATTTTTAGTAGAGATGGGAGTCTCACTCTTGCTCAGGCTGGTCTTGAACTCCTAAACTCAAGCCATCCTCCTGCCTCGGCCTCCCAGAGTGCTAGGATTACAGGCGTGAGCCACTGCCCCAGGCCAAGTAGAAGTTTTAAAGGAAGAATGAGAAAATAGGGAGGAGGATCAAGTGGAGGCCTGAGTAGAATCAGGGAAGTGAAAAATTACAAAAAGTTGGTAGGAGGGTTGGTTAGGGTAAATGCAAGTAGGCCAGCTGTGTTTGCTTGCTGGCAATAATGGAAGTTAGGATTCTGTCTCTCCACGGAGACTGGGAGACAAAGGCCCTATCTTCCCTGATGATTACATTTCGAAGCAATGGCTCTCAGGTCCTTAAGAAAGAAACTCATGCATATATGTATCTCTAAGGGACAGAGGAAGGATTTAGGACTGTAAGCTTTTTCTTAGAGCTAAGAAAGGAGGGGGTCAGGACCCATCATCATCAGGTTTTGGTTGGAACGAATGGTGAGTTCTTTAGACAGCCCTGAGCTTTTTCAGACTGGAACTCAAAGTGCAGCTGGGCCATCCCAGGGGTGTAGTCTTAGGCTGCTAGAAGGCATGCCAAAGTTTGGTCAAGTCTCTTAGTGCAGGGGTTTGAATGGAGTGTTCCTGCTCAGAGTTTTTGCAGATCTCAAACTGATAATGAACATGTAACTAAGACTTTCAGGTAGTGATGATATTTGAAGACATGGGAGGCCAGGAGAAGGAATTGACTATTTTGGTGAATTGAGAATCCAGATATGCGAAGGTCCAGAAAAAAAGATTCCAGAAGAAAAGCAGTCCAGAAGGAAGAGCAAGTGAGCAGCCCTAAGGCAGGAGGAAAGGCCAGTGATCCTGGAGTGCAGGTCACAATCAGTGAAAGCAGTGAACAGGGTGGGACTAGGGCAGGGGAGGGTGGGACAGTTGAAGTCTGAGGTCTTGGAGATAGTCACTGGCCAGGTCACAAGGGCTTATGTGCCAGCAGGACTGCCCCATGAAGTTGTACAAGTTTTCACTGTATTAGGGCACCTTGTGCTGAGGGGGTGAGGACAGGGATCTAAAATTCTACCTGTACTATGTTCACCAAGTTGTACAGTGCATCCTGGTGCAGGGCTATGTAAACCAGGAGAAAGGGGTCCCTTTTTCTAATAACCACAAGCTAGCCAAACTGTAAGCCAGAGGGGCTGCATGTGCTCAGAGGGGCACTACTGTGGCCTGAATGTCTGACCCTCCCTCCAAATTCAGAAGTTGAAATCCTAACCCCCAAGTTGATGGTATTAGGAGGTGGGACCCCTTGGGAGGCAATTGGCTCCACCCTCATGAATGGGATTAGTGCCCTTATAAAAGGGGTCCAAGGGAACTTGGTCACTCCTTTCACTATGTGAGGACACAGAGAAGGCACCATCTATGAACAAGGAAGCGGGGCCTCCACCAGGCAATCTGCCAGTGCCTTGATCTTGGACTTTCCAGCCTTCAGAACTATGAGAAATAAATTTCTGTTGTTTATAAACCACCCAGATTATGGTATATCGTTACAATAGGCCAAATGGACTAAGACAGGCACTTTTGCCTAAATAGCACGAAGGTGCTCCATGGGCTAGCTTTGGCTTGTGTGTAGGCGCTGAGCTCGTAGTTGCCAAGGTAGCAGACCAGTTATTGAGCAAGCTGAGGCAGCTGTCTTAAGATAGCCTTGAAAAACGAATGTTACCTTATTACAGGGACCATAGCGGCCATGCAGTGGTATGTTAAGCACCTCCATGGAGAAGCTTCAGTGACAGCTGTACAAGGGAGAGGATGACATGTTCAGGCACTCACTGATATTTGAAAATGATTTCATCCAGGTGAATGAAGCCCTCTCCTCCTTCCACATCATCTTCCCTCCCCCACTCAGCTCCCTTTCTCATTCCTTTTATTTTTTTCAACAGAACTCTTATTAAGCACTACTGTGTACAGTGCATGCAAAAATGTCCTCAGTGATATCTTCAAAATCATGTACAGCAGTGGTCCCCAACCTTTTTGGCACCAGGGACCGGTTTCGTGGAAGACAATTTTTCCACGGAGGGGGGTGTGTCATGGGGTGGGGTGCAGAGCTCAGGTGGTGATACACAGTGTTTCCTAACAGGCTACAGACTGGACGGGTACTGGGCCAGGGCCCTGGGGTTGGGGACCGCAGATCTAGAGGAAAGAGACAAGCTTTTTTTAAAAAAAAATTTTAGAGTTATGGATTTATTTATTTATTTATTTATTTTTTTGAGACAGAGTCTCATTCTGTTGCCCAGGCTAGAGTGCCGTGGCGTCAGCCTAGCTCACAGCAACCTCAAACTCCTGACTCAAGGGAACTTCCTGCCTCAGCCTCCCGAGTAGCAGGGACTACAGGCATGTGCCACCATGCCTGGCTAATTTTTTCTATTTTTAGTAGAGACAGGGTCTCATATTTGCTAAGGCTGGTCTTGATCTCCTAACCTTAAGTGATCCTTCGGCCTGGGCCTCCCAGAGTGCTAGGATTACAGGCCTGAGCCACCACACCTGGCCTAGAGTTATGGATTTATACATCTCTATTTTACAAGAAGGATTTGAAGCAGCTGTCAATTCCAAGATTTATCACTTCCTGCCACTATACCAGGGTGGACAATAGAACTAAGCTAGGGCAAGATAAGAATCTCATTCATTTTGGCTTAAAAATGCTTATATATTTATATTGTATATAGTTATTTTATTATCTTTTCAAGGATGCAGAAAAATAATACAAAACACCCCCAGTTTTGTCATATATTCACGTTTTGCCATGTTTACTGAGGATTTAATTCTTGAAAAATAAGGCATTAAAGGTACAGTTACGCTCCCTTGCTTCCCTTCCAGAGGTGCATCCCCTTCGCCCCCTTCCCCTGGTTCTGAATTTAGAGTTTATCATTCCCTTGCATATTTTGTCCTTCGACTTTATAAAATACTAGAAAACATTTATGGATACATTCATATAAAGTCGAAGGACAAAACATGCATGGGAAGGATAGTCTTGTTTTGCATGTCTTGAAACCTTCGCTCTGTATTAACGCTGTGGGGCCCCCCCTGCAGGCTGCTTTTTATCACTGATATTGTCTGAATGGGTCCACACAGCTCTAGAGAGCCCTTACATTCACCTGGTGCTCTCCAGCATGCAAAGGACTATAGGGTCTATGATTTCCTGTGATCCTCACAACAACAAGTGTTAGGACCGCCACCACACTCAAGAAGAAACTGAGATCTGCAGAGTGAATTGACTTGCCCCAAGACCACGAAGAGGCAGAGCCCGAGGCTCACTGACTCCAGGCTGCGCTAGTAGTTTATTCAGGTGATGCCAGGATGACACTGAGAATCTCATCATCAAGACAACAGGGCTGAGCGACCAGAGGGCAGGCTAGTGGGAGGGAGAAGAGAGGAGAGGAGGGGAGCCTGGAGGAGAGGTTAGAAAGGAAAGGTGGACAAGGCAGGGAAAGAAAAGGAAAGCAGAGCCAGCTGAGGAGCTGTATGGCTTTAAATCCAGCAGTGATTCTCATTTTTGCTCACTGAGATCACCTGGGGAGCTTCAAAAAGTGCTGCAGCCTGGGACCCACCCCCAGAGATTCTAAAGTAATTGGCCTGCTGGGAGGCCAGAACAGCAAGATGTTTAAAAGCTCCCCAGCTAGCTGATTTGAATGTATAGTCAGGGCTGCAAACCATTGACTAAGCCGAGCAATTTGTCAGGCAGTGAATTGGCTGAGGGGACGGTACTCAAAGGCTGGCTTGTTAACATTAATAAGATCTTAGACCTTGAAGGCTGGCTTGATAATGTGATGTAAATAAGGTATTGAGATCTTAGGCCTAGCTTCTATTGACAAAAATGGGCTAAAATGAAGGAGGTGACAATCCAGTTTTCTTAGTGCTGTTCGCACTAGTCTTAGACTATTGTGTTCACTCATTGGGGCTTTGACTTGACGGAGAGACCAGCAATTTTCACGATGAATGCCAGTAAAGCCCCACAGAGTAACAGAATTCAGCAAGCGCTCTAAATAATTTCTTTATGCTGGGCCTGTGCTGCAGAGAAGGAAGACAGAATGGGAAAATAACAGTAAGTGCCCTCCAGAAGTTCAGACTAATGGGCAACCCAGACACATATATGGGCAATTAACACAACATGCTAAGTGCTAGAGATAAGTCCAAGGAGGGAGGGAATAGAGAGCAAAGAACACCTAACTCGGTCTCAGGGGTGCTGGCAGAGGGGCTCAGAGTAGGCTTCACAGGAGGGCTGCACCAGTGAGTGGAGTCTTGAAGGATGAGTAGGAGTTGGTGAAGGGTGTGGCTTAGGCTGAGAGTTAGAAAGAGCACGCGTAAAGGCATGGTGTGGTGGAAGCACAGGGAATACATGTGTGGTGAGGGAGAAGCAGGGGATGAGGCTGTAAAAGTGGGCCTCGTGGCCATGCCCAGGAGTCCTTGCTTGGCCCTGTAGGCAGCAGGGCATCATGAAAGGGAGGAGTGTGGGGAGAGGAGGAAGGGCCTCACAGAGGAGGAGGCACCCAAGCTGGGTCTTGGAAGAGGAGTAGAAATTCACCGGGCAGGGATGTGGGATGGAGATGAAGGTTTCCCAGGTTGGAGCGGAACGAGGAGAATAGCGTGAGTGAAGGTGTGGAGGCAAGAATGAGCTTGATGGTGCAGTGAGGGAACTGATCATCTCATAGGACTGATCAAAGTCATCATCTGGGGCACTATTTTTTTTTTTTTTTTAGAGACAGGGTCTTGCTCTGTCACGCAGGCTGGAGTACAGTGGCATGATCATAGGTCACTGTATGGGTTCAAGTGATCCTCCTGCCACAGCCTCCTGAGTAGCTGGAACTATAGGCACATACTACTGCACCTGGCTAATTAAAAAAAATTTTTTTTCACAGAGACAGGGTCTTGCTTTATTGCCCAGGCTGGTCTTGAACTCCTGGCCTCAAGCAATCCTCCCACCTTGGCCTCCCAAAGTGCTGGGATTATAGGTGTGAACCACTGCACCTGGCCTCATCTAGGTCACTTTAAAAAAATGTCAATGCCTGAGCTCTACTCTCCCCATCCCCCAAGAGATTCTGATTTATATGGCCTGGGAGTGGGGCCCAGGCATCACTATTTTTCAGTATGTTTTCACAGTTCCCCAGGTGATCCTAATCTGCAGCTAGGCTTGAGAGCCACCGCTGTAGTCGAGATGTCAAGGACATGGGTGGAAAGGTTGGCTACAGCCACATACCAGTGATTATAAATTAGCTAATGTTTACTGAATATTAACTATGTGCCAGACACTTTGTGTGTATTAATTCATTTAATCCTCACCACTCTATAAGGGTAGGTACTATTATCCTTGTGTCACAGATGAGGAAACAGTAATTTGCTCAAAGTCAGATGCCAAAGTGGCAGGAAGTCTGGCTTCAAGCCCTTCTAAAAGGGCTCGTATTCCAGGCCAAAGAGATTGGGTTTTCTTCTGTAACCACCTTTATTAGTTCAGTGTGTATCTGTCCAGAATTTCTACAGGCAAGTACAAATACATATTCCCCCCTTTCTTACACAAAGATAGTATACTCTTTACACTGTTCTGTGCCTTGCTTTTATTAACAATATATCCTGGAAATCTTTACAAATCAGTACATAGAGAGCTTCCTCATTTTTTAAATAGCTCTTTAGCATTCCTTTGTGTGCATGTACTCTAATTCATTAATCTCGGATTGTTTCCAGTTTCTGGCTATCAAAATGCTGTAATGAATAATCTCATATATGTATCATTTTGCATATTCCCAGAAATGGAATTGCGGGGTTGAGGGTTAGGTAGATGTGCATTAGTAATTTCAGTACACGTTGCCAAATTGTCCTCCCTGGGTGTTGTACTGTTTTGCATTCTTACCTGCAGTGTGTGACAGTATGTAGGCACATTTTAAAAGAATTATTTAATTTTTGTTTGTTTTTGTTTTTTATTTTTTAGAAATGGGGTCTTGTTATGTTGCTCAGGCTGGTCTCAAACTTCTGGGCTCAAATGATCCTCCTGCCTCAGCCTCCCAAGTAGCTGGGACCACAGGCGCGTGCTACCATGTCTGGCTTAAGAATTACTTAATTTTTTTTTTTTTTGTGAGACAGAGTCTCACTCTGTTGCCCGGGCTAGAGTACCATGGTGTCAGGCTAGCTCACAGCAACCTCAAACTCCTGGGCTCAAGCGATCCTCCTGCCTCAGCCTCCTGAGTAGCTGGGACTAAAGGCATGCACCACCATGCCCGGCTAATTTTTTCTATATATTTTTAGTTGTCCAGCTAATTTCTTTGTATTTTTAGTAGAGACGGGGTCTCACTCTTGCTCAGGCTGGTCTCGAACTCCTGAGCTCAAACGATCCACCTGCCTCAGCTTCCCAGAGTGCTAGGATTACAGGCATAAGGTGCCCCGCCCAGCCATGAATATACTTAATTTTTGAATAAGTGAATAAGTGTGCTCCAGAAATAAATGGGAAAAGAAGTATAGAGGAAAGCTTCCTGCCATCACCGCCCATCTACCCAGTGTCCTCTCTGCCATTAACCATTATTAGTCATTTATTACAGCATCTTCTAGTGTTTCCATTCTCTCTCTCTCTTTCTCTTTGTCAGATATAGGTTTTGAAAACTTATTAATGGAAGTTTTCAATCATACACAAAAGCAAAGAGTAGTACTGAAAGGGCTGGAATAGTCTAGGTCCAATGAACTGTCAAACAGGTACACTGGAAAAAGTAGAAACAGAATCCAACGTCAGTAGGAAGAACATAGAGATAAAGGAAGAAGAAGGTCCGAGACCACAGAACCGGGCTGTCTCTGAAAGCAAGCTCCTATCATTTTGAGCTCATCACAGAAACAGAAGAGGGAGCTATAGAACCACAAAGTTAGAAGAGCTATCCTGAGCCTTGCTTCCCTTCTAAACATTCCAGAAAATTATTTTTATGTAAAAGGATGGAGATCAAATCCCATTAGAAGTTATTGTAAGAAAAAAGAAGATAAGAAGCAGAATGACCTCCCTACAGACAATGAGAGAATTCCAGAAAGACGTGCCTACAAAACAAATGAGAACTCTATCTTAATACTGCCAAATGAGCCCAAAGAGACTAAGAAATGATACAAGATACAAAAGAGCAGCATAAATTAGAATGAGAACAATTCAGAAAATGAAGTAATAGAATTCGACAAAGAGTTAGAAACAAAACAAAAAGTCATTTCAGAAACAGACTGAATTAGAAGGAACATAAGAACCAATAAATGCAACCGATAATGGCTTAAGAGACATAGATGAAAAGAAGGAAAGTTTTTTTTTTTTTTTGAGACAATCTCGCTCTGTTGCCTGAGCTAGATTGCCATGGCATCAGCCTAGCTCACAGCAACCTCAGACTCCTGGGCTCAAGAGATCCTCCTGCCTCAGCCTCCCAGTAGCTGGGACTACAGGCATGCACCACCGTGCCTGGCTAATTTTTTCTATATATTTTTAGTTGTCCAGCTAATTTCTTTCTGTTTTTAGTAGAGACAGGTTCTCACTCCTGCTCAGGCTGGTCTGGAACTCCTGACCTCGAGCAATCCTCCCACCTCAGCCTCCCAGAATGCTAGGATTGGAGGCATGAGCCACCGTGCCCAGCTGAAGGAACGTTTTTAAGATCAAAAAGAAAAAGACTTCTGGTTTCAACATGGACATGTAAAGAACTGAAGAAAAGAAACTCCCATTTTTAGCTTGTGGACCTCTCCAGGCAAAAAAAAAAGAGAGAGAGACTCCCATCTTACAACAAGCAAAAGCTGGGCGGGGAGGAAATTAACAAGTGTGAGAAACCGCATCAGAGAACTGAGATCACAGGACAGAGGAGCATCTTGAAATCTGGAGAGATACAGGACCAGAGCATTTGCTTACCTGAGGCTGAAGCCACTGGATGCTACATGAGCTGATAGGAAGTTTAAACTAGAAATTTTGATGAATGGCTGGAGACCAAGTGCATGCTAAGGAGACAGTGTGAAGCTTTCAGGGACACTGGCACAGGGGAGTTCCCACCGTTTTGCAGATTTTTACTCTAGGAACTCCACCAGGCTCTCGCAGGAAGGATAGGGAGAATCTGGAGAAAACTTCCTCCCTGTCCCCATGGTGCAGGCTGGCGGAGGGAAACAGCAGCCATATGCTGCCTAGACTGCCTGTCACCCTTCCAGAACAAAAGGCTTAATCTGCAGGGAGAAGTGTAAGGCTTCTGGGCTGTTTGAGGGACTATGTCCCAGGTGTGAGATCTCTCAGTTCTTTGGGGGATCTGTGTCCTAGGATGTGGGGATTTGGGTTCTGCTTCCCAGTGTCAACCTAAGTAACAAACAGAAAGGCTTTGTAAAAGAAAACGATATTTATTCGGAAATAGGGCATTGCAATGGAAATATGCGTGCCATGGTAAATTAACTATGTTCGTATTCAGGGAAGTAAAGGAAGACAAAGGTTTCTAAAGGAAAAATGAGGAGGATTACATAATTGTTTTGAAATGATTATCCTTGGCTACAAGGATCAATGACAAAGATGATGCCAAAGGTTCGACAGGCAGTTGTGGGCAGATGTTCTGGAAATATTTTTTGTGTAAGATTGTAATGATGTTTGTGCAAGGTGGTGGTTTTTGCAATCTTTTGTGATAGTTTTTGTTATCAGGCATACAAGCATGAGAACTCTTTCTATATGGTCTTCCCCAGCTCTATCTGTCAGGATTTTTTTTTCTACCCTGAGTGATTCCATTTTGATTCTGACAACTTTCACCCCAGTAATGTGAGGACTTTGAGTACTTTGGGTTTATGTTTCCAAGATGTGAGCTCTCTGAGGCATTTGGGGGTTGCTGACCCATAGTATGAGGTCCTGAGGTGTTTGGGAGCCTGTGTCACAGGATGTGAGGGCACTGAGATGTTCATGTTTCTCTGCCCCAGGCTACGAATTCCTTGGGATGCTTGGGAGTCTGAGTTTCAAGGTTTGAGGTCTCTAGGCTATATTCTAGGTCTCCAATCTATTTCCCAGGCTGCGAAGTTTCTAAACCCTTTGGAGTTCTACCTTCCAACATGTGACATCTCACACTTCCTAGAGTGTGAGTTCTCTGAGTTGGTTTATTTTTTATCGTGGTGTGAACTCTTTCTATCATTGTGAGGTATTTGACATTTTTATAGGTTGTTGTCCCTGAGTGTGGACATCTCTGAACTTTTGAATTTGAGGCCATAGTGCTGTTCCAAGGTGTGTTTACCATGTACCAGGTCTCTGAGGTGATTTAGCAACTATGTCCAAAATGCAAGGTTAATGAGCTCTTTGCAGTGTCTCTCTGCAGGATGTTAAATGTACAAATAATTCTGGGAGTCTGTATTCCAAGTTGTGAAACCTCAAAGGCTGATGTGAGCATTTTATCATATGGTGATATTAGCTGTTTGGGGTTTCTGTGTCCCAGGGTAGGAGGTCTCTGAGCTGTCTGAGGGACTTTGTACAGGTTACAATATCTTTAATCTCTTTGAGAGTCTCTATATCATGGTGTGTGATATCTGAGTTACTTGGGTCTTTGTTCCATGGAGTGAAATCTGAGTTTTTTTGTGGCCTGTGTCCCATGGTGTGAGGTCTCTGAGCTCTTGGGGGATCTGTGTCTAAGGTGTGAGGCCTCAAAACTGTTTGGTGCCCTGTTTTTTAAATTGTGAATTCTCCAAGCCAATTTGTTTATTTTCTACCTGGGTATGCGGCCTCTGAGTTTCTTGGCGTTCTGCTATCCAGGATGTGGGGATTGTCAACCTTTGTGGGACTCCTTCCCTGATGGTCAGGTTTGATATTCTGAGAGTCTATGTCCCTGAGTGTGGAGGCTCTGGCAGTTTAAGGTTTTTAATCCTGTTTACTGTTTGGAGGTATGTTTCAGGCCTCTGAGCTGATTTTGTACGTATGTCTAGAATGTGAGTCACTCAGCTGTTGTGTAAGATGTATGGTACCCAAGCATTTTATGGGTCTGTATCTCTGTATGCATGGTATCTGAGGTTGTTTGGGGGATTCTATCATAGGGTGATATCTCTCCTCTGTCTAAGAGTCTGTTTCCAGGACGTGTGGTCTCTGACCTCTATCTAGGACTGTGTCTCTGGGTATAAGTTCTCTCTGATACTTTTGTAGGGCCGAGTCATATAATGAGCTCATTGAACTGAATTAAGTTTTGCATACCAGGGTCTGATATTTATATTCTTTCAGGATTTCTGTGTCCCAAGGTGTGAGGTCTCCAATCTGTTTGAGATTTTGTGTCTCTACTCACCATATGTGGTCTGTGAAGTTCTTGTGGGTAAGTGTTTTAGGGCGTGTAGTTTCTGAGGTGTTTGGGACCTGGTGTGTGATGCCTCTGAGTTTTCTGAGGATTTGTGCCTGGTGTGTGAAGTATCTGAGGTGATTGGGGAGTCTCTTTCTAGATTTTGAGGTCTCTGACATTTTGGCAGAGTTGTGTCAGGGTTTGAGGTCTGAGAACTCTTGGGGGTATGTGTCGAACATGTGCGGTATCTCAGCAGTTTGCAGGTGCATTCCAGGTTATGAGACCTCTGTTCTGTTCTACTGGGGGTGTGTGTCTCAGGGCTTGAGGTCTCTGATCTTTTGGGAGATTTGTGTCCAGTCTGTGAGGTACCTGAATTTGGGAGGCTCTGTCCATGGTTGGAGGTTTCTGAGATTTTTAGAATCTGTATCAGGATTGGAAGTCAGAGAAGTTTGGGAGGATGTGTCCATAATGAGTTGTCTTTGGTATGCCTAGGTGTCTGTATCCATGGTTGCGAAGTCTCTAAGACGTTTTAGTGTCTGTTTTTTAGGGTATGGTCATTATTATAGTTGGGATACTAGAGGGAATGAGCTAAAACAATAGGAGGAGGTTGTCAGAGCATGGGATGTATGAATGTGATATTGTACTTGTTCCAGTTTAGGTGATGATGTCATGGTTTTCTCTGTGGGAGCAAGTGGCTGAGGAGATCGCTGGAGGAGAAGGGGTCAAGGAAGTGAGAGGCCAGGTGTTTGGAAGGATCATTTAAGTAAAAACAAGATCACCAATGGTCAAGGAAGGGGTGGAATTGGAGAGAGTAATAGTAAGCCAGGAGTTAGAATTCTAGAGAAATGAGGGTTGGTAGATGATTTCCATAAATCAAGACTCTCATGACATGAGAGTCAAAACTGGGAGGTTTTAGGAAGAAAGGAGGGAGAATTATTTGAAAGTGTTCTCTGTACACTAAGGGTTTTTAAAAGAACTCTTATATTGAAGAAGGGATGATTGACTCTCATCATTTTACAAACCCCTAATGAATTAATGGATCCAGACAATGGCCATCTGGGCCACATGGTCGCAAGAAACAGAGCCAGACATATGTTTCTCCTGGTGGAAGAACTCACAACATTACCTATCAAGGATTCTTACCCCAAAATTGAACCTGTAGCAGATCAACCTCTAGATCCAACTACTAAGTTTATAGAAATCCAGGTGACAGAGGAACATGTTGAACAAGACCATAGGAAGTAACCAGCCTAATGCAGATTTCCTTCAGGTCTCTGCTCGAGTGTTATCTCCTCAGTGAGGCCTGCCCTGACCATCTCATATAAACTAGCCAGCCCCCTATCCCCAGTCACCTGACACTCCCTCTCCCTTCAGCTTGGCTTTGCACTCAGTATCACCATCTGAGTTTGTTTGTTTGTTTCTTTCTTTCTTTTGAGACAGAGTCTTACTCTGTCTCCCTGGGTAGAGTGCAATGACATCATCATAGCTCACTGCAGCCTCAAACTCCTGGGCTCAAGCGATCCTCCTACCTCAGCCTCCCAAGTATCTAGGACTATAGGCATGCGCCACTGACCTGGCTAATTTTTTATTTTTTGTAGAGATGGAGTCTTACTCTTGTTCAGACTGGTCTCAAACTCCTGAGCTCAAGGGATCCTCCCACCTTGGCCTCCCAGATAGAAGAACTAAAATTAGAAAGAGGTTGAAAAGGTAAAAATGGTTGTCTCTAGGGCTGGGACTGGGGTTAGGGAGGTAGAAACTTTGCTTTCTACCACAAGCCCCTCAGAATGTGGGACTTATAAATTACTCTCATAAATTACTGTGGAAAAAATGTCTGAAGGGAACCTCAGTTGTCTAGGTCCTGTTAGGGAGTTAGATTCTCTTTTTTTTTCTTTTTTAAAAAATTGAGGTAAAATTCACGTAACACAAAATTAACCATTGTAAAGTGAACAATTAGGTGGCAGTTTGTACATTTAAAATGTTGTGCAACCACCACCTCTATCTAGTTTCTGTCTTTATTTTATTTATTTATTTATTTTTAGAGACGGGTTCTTGCTCTGTCACCCAGGCTAGAGTGCAGTGGTGTGATCATAACTAGGACTACAGGAGCGCGCCACCATGCCCCAGGTCTTGCTCTGCTGCCCAGGCTGATCTCAAACTCCTGAGCTCAAGTGATCCTGCTGCTTCGGCCTCCCAAAGTGCTGGGATTATAGGCATGAGCCACTGCACCGAGCCTCTCGTTTCAAAACATTTTCATCACCCCAAAACCTGTACTCATTAAGCAGTCTCTCCCCACACCCGCCCCCCACCCCCCACCAGCCCCTGGCAACCACTCATCTGTGTTCTGTCTTTATGGATTTACCTATTCTGGGATCATATGATATGTGACCTTTTGTGTCTGACCTCTCCTTACATAGGGTACTGTTTTCAAGGTTCATCCACATTGTAACATGTATCATTGAGAACTGCGAAACTCTGGGCACATGACAAGTCTATCCAAACCCCTACGCTGAGAGACTTGACCAAACTAGCATGGCTTCTAGCAAGATACGGCCATGTCCCTAGAATGACCCCAGCTCCCCATTAAAATGCCTGTGCGAGAAAGCTTAATGTTGCCAGGGAATTTTGCTGTTTGTTTTAGCCAACCCTTGATGATAGGCCCTGACCTCCCTCTCTTAGAGCATTTAATAAAAAGGGCTTACAGTTGTGGATGCATGTATCTTACAACTCAGAAACGTCTCTCTCAAGGATCCAAGAGTCATTCCTTTGAAATGTAATCATCAGGAAGGACAGGGCCTCCCTCTCCCAGTCTGTGTGGGGGCATGGAATCCAGCTAGCAGCCACAGCTGGCTTACTCGCATTTACACTGGCCAGCCCTTTGTACTTTTTCACTTCTCTGACTCCACTGAACCCCAGCTCTCCCTACTCCCTCATTCTGTCTTTAAAATACCCAAATAGCTGCACAAATTAGAATGGAGCTCAGCTCTCTCCCCTACTGTCAGTAGTTACTGAATAAAATCTGTTTTCACCACATTTAACTAATATCTGGCTTTGTTTATCTTTGACATATAGCATGTAGCATGCACTTCATTCCTTTTTATGGCTGAATAATATTACATTGTATGTGTATACAGGCTGAGCATCCCTAATCTGAAAATGCAAAATCTGAAATGCTCCAAAACCCAAATTTATTGAGCACTGAAATGACGCCACAAGTGGAAAAGTCCATACATAAGTACTTAACACAAACTTAGCACAAAATTATTAAAAACATTGTATAAAATTACCTTCAGGCTATGTGCATAAGGTATATATATGAAACATAAATGAATTTTGTATTTAGACTTGGGTCCCATCCCTAAGATCTCTCATTATGTGTATGCAAATATTCCAAAGTCTAAAAAAGTTTGAAATCCGAAACACTTCCGGTCTCAAGCATTTCAGATAAGGGATACTCAACCTGTACCACAAGTTGTTTATCTATTCATCTGGACATTTGGGCTATTTCCACCTTCAGCTGTTGTGGATGCTGCTGCTATGAACATGTGTTGAATGTATTTGTTTGAGTACCAGTTTTCAGTTCTTTTGGGTATATACCTAGGAATGGAATTGCTGTATCATTTGGTGATTCTATGCTTACCTTTTAGAGGAACTGCCAAACTATTTCCTTAGTGGCTGAACCATTTTATATTCCCACCAGCAATGTATGAGTGTCTCAATTTCTCCATATCCTCACCAATACTTATTTTTTGTTTTGTTGATTATAGCTATCCTAGCGGTGATGAAGTGGTACCGTATTTTGGTTTTGATTTGCATTGCCCTAATGACTAATGATGTTGAGTGTCTTTTCATGTGCTTCTTGGCCATTTGTATTATATATCTTCTTTGCAGAAATGTCTATTCAGGTCTTTTGCCCATTTAAAAAAACAGATTGTTTTTCTTTTTGTTGTTGAATTGTAAGAGTTCCTTTTATATTCCGGATACTTGACCCTTATCAGATATATGATTTGCAAATACCTTCACCTATTCTGTAGGTTGTCTTTTCACTTTTCCTGATAATATCCTCTGATGCACAAAAGTTTTTAAATTTGATGAAGTCAAATTTATCTATTTTGTTATTTTGTCTGTACTTTTGGTGTCACGCCTAAGAATCCATTGCCAAACCCAAGGGCATGAAGATTTACTAGAGCCTCTTCTTGAACAGTGTTCAGCTTGTGGTTCTCAGTATCTTGCAAAAGCTCCACATTCAGATGGACATTGCCACTCCTCATCTTCACTTCCTGACCCCCAATGGCGAGAGGCCACCCTGCTGCCCAGGACCCTTCCCTAGATGCCTGATCATTAGCTGATGAAGCCAACCTGTGCCTCAGGAATTTTTCTCCCCAGAATTTTGCCTTGCCGTCATTCATGCTGCTGTCTCTGGCTGTCGAACAGCTGCTGTGAGTTGTCCTAGACTTGGTTTTGATGTTTGGTACCACTTGGGACTAGAAGGAAACTCAAAATTTCCCTAAATCTTCAAGAATTCAGCACATTGATTTTACAGCAAATTAGCTTTTGTCAGTTGGATTCTAGGAGATTTGATGGTCTTGGTGAATTGGTCATTTAGTCAATTGGGTTTCAAAAAGAAAGTGTTATCTTTTGGTAATAAAGAAGAAAAAATAAGAATATAGACCTGTATCTGCTTATTTCTGTAGGAAGAAACACAGGAAGGATAAACTGTAAAGGAATGCACTTGTTTACCCCAGGGCCAGGGTGGCCATATGGAAACTCTGAAAGCCCCTTTGTTTCTGCCACTTTCAGGGTCTGTGTGAGGTGGGAGCAGGGGAACCCTCCCTGGAGGGACTCTGGGCCTACCCCTCAGCCCAGGCCAGCAAAAGCTCCTCTTAGCTCAACAGCGCCTCCACATTGCTTATCTGGGCAGGCATGATTAGGACAAAGTCCCTACCTAGCACTCCTCCCACCTCCCTGCCATGAGCTCCCTGGGGGGGTGGGTAGGGAGTGTGCCCAGTGTGGGAACTGCCAGGAGCAGGTTGGCCTGGTGCCATTGACCTGACTGTTTCTGTGACTTCACCTTCAGTCCAATCCATTCTGCCCTCCTGGGAGCTATGGGCAGTGAGATCAACAGCTGGGGGTGGCAGGAGATTGGAGTTCATATCTAACACCAGGAGATCTTTTAATTCATCCAACCAATTCCTTATTGAATACCTACACTGTCCTAGGTGCTGGGGACATACCACGGTGAACAGAACAGACATCCATCCCTGCCCTGGAGAAGCTGCCATCCTGGCAGGGGCAGCAAACAGTGAAGATGTAGGTGGTGATTGATTCCCTGAAGAAAATGAAGCAGGGAGGTGAGGTAGAGAGGATGGAGTGGGGTGGACACTTACTAACAGTGACACGTGAACTGAGACTGGAACCATGATCTGAAGGAACCAGCTGTGCATTGATTTGGGGGATGGATGGGTGTTCTAGGCAAGGACAGTGTAAAGGTCCTGAGTTGGGAATGAGCTTGACTAGTGACAAGGATTCAATAGGGCAGAAATACTTGAGGCTCAGATTTTGTCAGGCACACACTCCAGTTTGGCCCAATCTGCTAGCTCAGGGAGAAGGGCAAAGAGAAAAGGAGGGAGGGGAGAGGCTCTCCTAGAGCATGGCAGGTGCAAGTGGTGGTGGGAAGGGCCTTGAGCACATGAGGTAGTATGGGTTTATGGCATTTGGATGGCTCTGCTAGGGTGGGGCCAGTATAGAATTAAGCCTTGAGAGCTGGTTAAGTCAGGGTTAGAATCAGGGAGAAGGGAGGGGTGGGCAGGGAGAGTAGGGCCTTCCTTCCTTCTCTCCCTCCCTGTGGAAGTCCTGTACCTGGGGAGACCCCTGGGTGCAGGTGGCAGGTGCCTTCTATGCAGTGGATCACCTGACTCCTGTGGCACATGCCCAAGGCTGCAAGGTGACAGCTTTGCCCTATAGGAGTGGGTGGGAAGATTATACATGAGGGTCTTCTTGCTATCTCTCTCTTTCCAGTCAGAGGCACAGACACATAGATAGAGGTCAGCACAGGCACAGCCCCTGAGTCACCCAGACATGTACATACAGTGACCATGCGATATTCACGCACACAGACCCATACAGACCCACGGCACAAATGCACAGACACACAGAATGCACATGCACTCTAACATATGGCAACAGCAAACAGAGACATATGAAGAGACACCCAGTATAGTGACCATCAGTCACTAACAAAGAGACACAAGTCACACTGAGACCCACATGCCATACAGAGACACATAACCCATGAGCATAGACATAGGCAGAGCACATACAGGCTGACATACAGCAATATGTAATGCAGACCTGTGTGGACACAGCCACACAGATACACACACACAAGCAGAGGTACTAAGAAACAAAGGGGCATGCAGGGGGCTCACACATACCCAGACCTGGCCAAAGAAATTCTCCCAAAATACACTATGTTGTCACACATAGGCACACAGAAGGGGATATGGTCATGCATGCCCAGTGATATACAGTGTCTTTTTTGGGGATGTGGCAACCATTGGCATTCACTGATGGATTCATGATTTCATTAGAAGCTAAGCTGGAGTTTTTCTTGTTGAATTAAATGAAGAGAGGGACAATAAAAAAGAGGAATCGTAATTATAGAGCCTAGAATTTAAGGGTAAGGAGGGAAGTGAGGACATGAGAGAGGTGTGGTTGGGAATGATAGTGGATCATTGGGAAAAAAATTTAAAACATTAAAAAAATTTTAAAAAATGAAAGAAAGAGAGAGGTATGGAACACTGAAAAGGTAGTAGGGTCAATAAACTGTAGGTCTTAATGGGGTTTCAGGGTGTGATGATTAATTTTATGTGTTAATTTGACTAGACCGTGGGGTGCTTCCTTTTCCTGTGACTTTATACTCTGCTGACCTAGAGATCTCAATTTCAGAGGGAGGAATGCTTCTCCCAGGAGACACAACAATAATTTCACTGAACTGGAAGTTAAGACTGCCACCGGCCACCTTGGGCTCCTCATGCCTTCAGAGTTGCTGTGCTGGCTGGGGGGATTGATCCTGACCGCTGAGGAGAAATTGGACTGCTATTCCACAATGGAGGTAAGGAAGAGTATTCTGGAATACAGGAGATCCCTTTGGGCATCTCTAAGTATTACCATTCTCTGTGATTAAGGTCAATGGAAAACTACAACAACCTAATCCAGGCAGGACTACAAATGGCCCAGCCTATTCAGGAAGGAAGGTTTCGGTCACTCTGCCAGGTAAAGAACCATGGCCAGCTGAGGTGCTTGCTGAAGGCAAAGGGAGTACGGAATGGGTAGTGGAAGAAGGTGGGTATGAATACCAGCTATGACCACATGACCAGAAATGAGGACTGTAATGGTCATGAGTATTTCCTCTTTATCTTATCATGAATACATTTGTACGCACACACAAATCTATTTTTTGTTTTCTTCCCTCCCTTGTCCCCATATCATATAACGTAAGATATATTAACTTTACATCATAGTTAAGTTATGCAATATCAAGGAGAAGAGTAAATATCACTCAAAGACTTTACATTTTCTTCTGGGGAAAGGGTTAATGTGTTTTCAGTTGTATGCAGGATACTTGTGTTGGCAGAATTATGATCTTGTTATTGCCTTCATTTGGAGATTAAGTATGGTTTAAGGGGATGAGTGTAGGTGTCAAGTTGACAAGGGTTGCACTTGTGATGGTTACTTCTATTATATATGTTAACTTGAATGAGTCACAGGGTGCACAGATATTTAGCTACATATTATACTGGGTGTTACTGTGAGGGTGTTTTGGATGAGATTAGCAGTTAAATCTATAGACTGAGTAAAGCCGATTGCCCTCCCTAATGCGTAGGCCTCATCCAATCAGTCAAAAACCTGAATAGAACAAAAAGGCTGACCCTCCCTGGAGTAAGAGAGAATTCTCCTGCCTGACTACCTTCTAACTGTGACATTGGTTTTTTCCTACCTTTGGTCTCAAACTGAAACATTGGCTCTTCCTGGGTCTCAAGCCTATTGGCCTTTGACCTGAAACTGCACCATTGGTTGTCCTGGGTCTCAGGCCTTCGGACTTGGACTGAACACACTGTCAGCTCTCCTGGGTCTCAAGCTTGCTAACTCACTCTGCATATCTTAGGACTTGTCAGCCTCCATAATTGTGTGAGCCAATCCTTACAATAAATCTCCCCTGATCTATGTATATATATTTGCATGCTATTGGTTCTATTTCTCTGGAGAACTCTAACTAATACTAAGGGGAGGTGAACTGGAAGTAGAAGAGGTCACACAAGGGTGGGAAACCTGTGGCCTTGGGGCCTCATGTGGCCTTCTGGATCCTTGAGTGTGGTTTTTTGACTGAATCCAAATTTTATAGAACAAGTCCTTTTTGTAAAGGATTTGTGTGAAGTCTGAATTTGGTTGAGGGGCCACACTTGGGGATCTGGAGGGCCACATGTGGCCTTGAGGCCACAGGTTAATCACCCCCATAAGGGCACAATTTCAAAGGAGAAGAGCTCATAAAACAGAGAGACCAGAGGGTTAGATTGTGGATTTTGAATCCACCATCAATGTGGATTTTGAAACCACCAAGAATTCTGGAAAAGAGGTATTGGAGAGAGTGATGGTAAACAGGAATAAAATTGTCAAAAACCAGACTGAGCATGGTAGCCCACACCTGTAATCCTAGCACTTTGGGAGACCAAGGCAGGAGGATTGCTTGAGGCCAGGAGTTCGAGACCAGCCTGAGCAAGAGTGAGACCCTGTCTCTACTAAAAACAGAAAAATTAGCCAGGTGTGGTGGTGCATGTCTGTAATCCTAGCTACTCGGGAGGCTGAGGCAGGAGGATCGCTTGAGACCAGGAGTTTGAGGTTGCAGTGAGCTTTGATGACTCCACTGCCTGGGTGACAGAGCAAGACTCTGTCTTAAAAAGAAAAAAAATTCCTCAAAGACCAAAGGGGAATGATGAGGGGCTTGGTAGATGGCTGTAATGAAGGTTGTGTAGTCTATTTCTTGTGCCTCAGAGGAGCTGGGGGATTTCCCGAGGAGGGAGGGAGCATGGTCTGGGGGGAGTGCATGAAGTGCAAGGACAACACCTGTGCCTCCGAAATCACTGGGATGAACATTGTGGGAGAGAAAACTGGCTATTGCTTGAAAGAGCTGCAGTATTGTCAAGGAATATCTATCCATGTTCCCATTGGAGCAAGAAGGTGAGCTTCCAGAAGGCAAAGGTAGCATGTGCCTGTAGTCCCAGCTACTCTGGAGGCTGAGGAGGGAAGATCACTTGAGCCCAGGGGTTCAAGGCTGGAGTGAGCTATGATCGCATCTATGAATGGCCTCTGTACTCTAGCCTGGGCAGCATAGTGAGACCCTGTCTCTCTCTCTAAAAAAAAAAAGAAAGAAAAAAGAAAAAATCCACAAACAAAACCCAAGCAAATAAACAGAAACAAAACAAAAACAGAAGGCAAAGTCTCAGGACATGGGTCAGAAAAGCGTATTTGGAGACTTAGGTTTCCAATTATGATGGAGTAACAGGAACTAGATTTATTCTCTTGCCTCAAACAACTAAAATAATAATCAGATAAAATATATAAAACAATGCTTTCCAGACTTTAGACAACGGGAAGCATGGGACCATGATCCCTGACAGAAGGGAACAAATGAGTGAACCATATGATTGTTGCCTGGAGAGAGTTTCCAGGTGCAGTGCAGGGAGGGGTAACTCAAAAAGAACCTGATGGTCTCTCTGAGTTTAGAAAACATAGCTATGAGTTTGTGGCAGTAACAGCAGCTAGAATTCACCAGACAGCACACAGTACCATAGAGGAGAGAGTTGCACAGAGAGAAAAAGCTCTGGAGATCTACAGAGGGTTTCTTTCAAGTCTTCACCTGAATTCTGATCAGCACACATATGTGAGGAAACTACCTAAGGCCCAGGGAAAGACCACTGAAAAGGATCAGGAGGCATAATCCTCAGAGCCAGGAACAGTTCATCTGCATACCAGCCCGAGTGGAAAACCTCGTAACACATGAGACATTGAGTAGAAAGCCCAGTATTGCCTCAGTACCAAATTAGCTCTAGACCAAAGGCTTTTCAGGTCCTGCTTAAAAAACTTAAAAGCAATCCTTAAAAAGATCAAATTGATTGTGTCCTAGAACAAGACCAAAAAATATTTTTAAAAAGTACAAAAGATTTCAGCACCTAATAAGGTAATATTTACAATGTCTGGCATCCAATAAATTATCAGGCATGCAAAGAAGCAGGAAAATATAACCCCTAATGAGGAGAAAAATAATCTATAGAAAATGACCCAGAAATGACCCAGGTGATAGAATAAGTAGACAAAGAACATTAAAACAGCTGTTATAAATGTACTCCATACATTCAAGAAGGTAGAGGAAAGCATGAACATGGCTGAAATAGAGCATCCAAGGAAGGCCCTTCCCCCTGCCCAAGTCCTGCCCCACCTCAATTCAGAGCTGAGAACAGTTCTTGTTGGAAAGAATTTGTCTGTGCCTCATTGAATGGCAGAAAGTGCTGGAAATATGCTCTCTGGGACTTGCCAGAAATCCACCTTCTAGGATGCCTGAGAAAGCTGTTCATGGGGAGGTGTCTCACTGGAGGCACTCCACCACTAAGCTACCTGAGGGAGGGAAGTTTCTGGCTATGGGGTGCTGTTGGCTGCCATGCACTACAAAAGCTGAAAAATGCAGAAGCTGTGAATGCTTCAGGAGCCAGAGGCAAACTGCTACTAAACTCTCTGATGGGAGATTCCAGGGAAAGCTGCTGGCCACTGGGCGCTGCTGGTCTCCATGCGCTACGGAGGCACGCAGTGGAGAAGCTGTGAGTACTATGGTGCTGGAGAAAGCTGCGCACACTGCATGAACCTGCTGATTGCGCACTTCAGAACCAACCCAGAAGCAAAACTTTTTTCTTTCTTGCGGTGTCTCTCCAGTGCCCTCTACTGGCAAAGCTTCAGTGCCAGTTGACAAATGAAAAATGTGTCAATGGACCAGATCCATTTTCACAGAGCAGGCACACAGGGTGAATTTGAAGCCAAGAGGCAAAAATTGGTAAGTGGCACAGTCCACCCCTTTGACTTCTCAGCTTCCATGTGTGTCTTCTACACACATTTGGATTCTTTTACAACAAAACAACTTTATTTCTACCTAACAACTTTATTTTTATACCTAGAAGATATAGCTATTCTTCTTACAAGAGACGAAGTTGCTACCCAAATGAGGAGACACATAGTTGCAAGAGTCATTGTATCCATCACTGTCTATATTAATTACTCCTCAAATTTAGTCACAGTCCCACTGATATTCTGTTACCTAAAGAGTAAATTGTAAAATTAACTTCCAATAACTACTTGTATATAAAATAAAAATGGGAAAGAGAGAGAAAAAGAAAATGGCTAGTGTATGCAAATAAACACATACATATATCACAAGCAAAAAGAAAATAAGCTAAGCTACTATATAGTACTCATTTCTGTAACTGATCATGAAGCTGTAATTGACATCTATGGCTTCCTTCTTCTACTCTCCATTCTGTGTTTCCCTTGCCTTCATTCAGAACCTCAGATGCTCTCTTCTACCTGGTGGAGCCACCCAAACTTTCATTCCTGAAGGGTCTGAGTCCTTGATCATCCTGCCTGTTTTGGGTTGCTGTAGTTCTTCATTAGCATTTGCTATTAGGTATGGAAGTACTAAGAGGCACCCTAGATAATTCTCTAGATTTCAGACATGGTCCTTCTTGCATCCATTGTGTAGCAATAGCCCAATTCCACTCGGTAATTAGGATCAACCATTTAAGCCAGTAAGTTAACACTCACCGCGCCCCCCTTTTTTTGTCTGTGGCTTCATTGGCATAAGGAACCCAAGATGTCCAAAGTACTTTACCTTCCAATTCAGTGGAATCATTGTTGTGTCCCCTGGTAAGAAGCATTCTACCCTTGGGGACTAAGATTTCCAAACTAGCAGAGCTCAAAATTGCCAAGAGAGGAAGCAAAAATTCTGTGAGTGGGTTATTAGTTGTGAGAGGAGCCACTCCTGCTTACACCCCTTGATTCCAGGAGTCATTTATTCTGGCTATGAGGGAGATAACACTATATAATAGTCTCTAACTTAAAGTATACACTATGTCCTAAAAAACAGAATCCCATCCTTTTGGGGTATTGTTTCCCAACAAGCATCATAACCAAGTCTTCAGTAAGTCATTCCACCTTTCTATTAGGCCAGCTGCATTAGGATGATGTGATACGTGGTAAGACCAGTTAATTCCACCGGCATGAATCCATTGCTGTACTTGCTTTGCTGTGAAATGAGGCTGTGGATCAGAAGCAATGCTGTGCAGAAGAGACTACAGATGGTGCTGCTGGCACAAGCATTATGGGAAGTGAAGGGAAAACTATATCCAGAAAATACTTCTGTTCCTGTGAATGTGAATCTCTGTTCCCCTCCATGATGGAAGAGGTCCAATGTAATCTACCTGCCACCAGGTGGCTGGCTGGTCCCCACAGGGAATAGTGCCATACTGGGAACTCAATTTTGATCTCTCCCATTGGCAGATTAGGCACTCAGCAATAGCATTAACCATGCCATTGTTGGTAAGGGTAAGCCCATATTGTTGAGCACAGGCAAAGTTTCCATCCTTGCCACTATGGCCTCTGTTCATGGGCTCATTGAGCAAATACAGGATGGCTGGTGAAAGAGGCTGACTGATATCTACAGAGTATATCATTTTTGTCCACTGGATTCTAAGGGTCTCCTGTGTAATGTATGCCTTTTGCTGGACATTTACATGGGACACAAATATCTTCACTGTATGTACCCATTCAGAGAGGTCCATCCACATATCTCTTCCCTAGACTTCCTTGTCACCCATCTTTCAATCCTATTCCTTTCAAGTCCCTGACCACATGTCATTGTAGTTCCATACTTGTGGCCATATCTCACTCCAGACATAGTGAACAATTAAATATACTGCTCTATGTTCTGCCCACTGGAGAGGATATTCCTTCACCATTGTCATTCAGGGTCACCCCTGAGCAGACCCATAATGCTGCATCTGTCCACTCTCAGATGGTATCAGCATATCATGCAGACCCATAAATAAGCCAGTTTTCCTTACATAATCAATGGGTCATAAGGAACACTCCATAATACCATAAGCATGGGTTGAAGGAGAGGAGGCAATAGAATAGAAGTTGGTGTCAAAAGAGTCTGAACTACCAGCTCGTGCAACTTACTTGTACATCTGGACCTGTTCAACTTGGTCTTTTATATACTATTTTTATTTGATAGTAGATTACTGCTATGTATGCCTAAGCTTATAGCTATGTGGGTCAGAAAACATACCAGTTCATGATGAGAATCTCAGGCTGTATGATCACCTAATATCTCATGGTTAGGTGTTTCAGTCTCTGCCAAGGCCCAGTGGTAAGCCAAAGCTTTTTCTTAAAAAGAGAATAGTTCTCTGCAAAAGAGAGCACAGGCTTGCTCTAAAATCCTAGAGGCATATGCTGTGATTCTATTATTGGTGCTTGCCAGAAACTCCAAACAACATTTTTATTTGTCACAGACACTTCACATATCATTGGATCTGCTGGATCATAGGTCCAAGTGGAAGAGCAGCTTGTTCAGCAGCCTGAACTGTATTATCTTGTCTGGTCCTATTCAAACCTGGAAACCTTGGGCGGATTTTAAGCAGCATATTCAAATGTTGCCTCCAAAATACAAAAGGCCTACCAAGGGTTGTAACTCTTTGTTTGTGGTAGGAGGTGTGAGGTACAGCAACTTGTGGGGATAATTTGACATGCTCCACACTATTTAACTCCTAGAAACTTTATTGAGGAGGCAGGCCTTTGAATTTTTGTGGGGTTTATATCCAACTGTATTAGGCAGGGTTCTCCAGAGAAACAGAACCAATATGATGTGTATATATTTAGAGAGAAATTTATTTTAAGCAACTGGCTAATATGATTATAGAAGGTGAAAAGCTCAAAATCTGCAGGATAGGCTGGCAGTCTGGAGCCCCAGTGAAGAGCCAATGCCGGGAACGTGGCCAGTGTTCCCCGCAGAAAACCGGGTCCCTTTGGTAGAGTTGTAAGGGATAAGAAAATAATAGAGAGAAATGAAAAATGGAAGAAATAGAAGAATACATTGAGACAAAGATATAGTTTTATAAGTTTATAAAGATTATAGGCAAAGAGGGAGCTCAGGGGGCTTAAACCTCTCCGTGGGTCTCAAAAAGTCCCAAATGAGGTCTTACATGGTAACTTATAGGAAATAGTGAATAATTGCTAGGGGTAACAGATTTACATAACAGCAGGTAGTTCCTCTCAGGTTAACAGATTTTCAAAAGGCTTTTACAGAAGGCTTCTACAAATTCTTTAACTAATTCTATTTATGTGAGCAGACAGTTACAAAGTCTTTCAAAGGTTAATTTCTAAATTCTAAGGTAAGTTTATCATTTAAACAGAGGGGTTAAACAGAGATATATAAGCTCCATGTTTATCAGGTTATTGTGAATGGAGACAGGTAGTCTAGAGTGGTTTAAACAAAAGCTTTGCTTTTAACCATTCGGGAAGCTGTCATTTCTGGGGAGCTGTTTGTTCTGGAGGGCACTCCATTGTCAGCTCTCAGCCTGTAGTTTTTAACAGATTCACTTGTGCTTTACAAAGCAAATTCAATCCTTTAGGTCTGAGAAACACGGCGCCTCGTGGGATACAGCAGCTACTGTCTTTCAGAGATGCCCTTCTGAGTGTAACAGCATTTGAAATGCAAACCAACAAGTTCACATATTCTTTCAGGGCAAAGCTCTGTAAAACTCTTAAGACAAATCCTGTCCATAAACATGTTTAATATTAATTCATGGAGTGACATGATTCACTGTATCAACATAAAGCAGGAGAAATAAAAACATATGACCACCCTAATATATTTAGAAAAACACTTTGATAAAATTAATTTTCCATGAATTTAAAAAAAGAAACCTTTAGCAAACTAGGAATATAAGAATATTTTTCTACTATGAAAAAAGTGTCTACCAAAAATTCCACTACAAACATCATAATGATTGTGAAATATTGAACATTTTCCTTATGATAACAGGAAGAAGAAAAAAAACTTTCCTATCGCCATTCTGTTTTATGCTGTACTGGGACATCTGATCCACTATATTTAATCAAGAAAAAGAAATGCAAGTTATTTGGATTAAAAAAGAAGAAATGGTTGTTATTCATAGATAATGAAAATCTTCATGATTTTGGAATAGCAAAGATCCCCTTAGGACACACACAAACAAACAATTAAGAAAAATAAAACAACAAAAGACAAGAAATAAAACTGAAAATAACCTAAAGATAAACCCTAGAATTATATGTTTACTTAGTAAAGTCACTGGATGAAATAAATAAAAATAAATTTCCCAGTTCTTATTTCTAACATGTAAAGAGCTTGGACATTGCCACTCCTGTCCTTGTAAGTAGAAAGAATTGGACAAGCTGAAAAATCAATGACTTTTCATGAACTTATCAGCAATTTACCCAAATATTTACAGAAGCACGTATATTCAGAAAGACACAGTCTACGTTTGCTTATCTGGAACAGAAACTGCTAGAGTCACAAATTTGTAGAATATATGGTAATTTTGACAAACTGCCGGAGGCATAATGTCAACTATTACAGAAGTAAAGAACTTCTAGAGGCTGCAGTCTTTGGTGGGATCCATACTTTTGAAGGTTTTACTACCAAAAACTCTACCAAGTTTTAATGGTTAGGATCTAAGCAAGATCCTCCGGGCTCTGGCAGGAGGAAGAGAAGAATAATCTCTGATGTACTTCTAGTTTCTTTTAGATATAAAAGTCCTGTCTACTGGGGGCGGGGAACGTCTGTGCCAGAGCTTCATTGCAGCGGGAAGGAGGACATTCTCCCCTCTGTGGCCACTCTGAATTCCATGCCTCATCTACAAGGGAAGAACATCTCAGCACCAGAGATTCTGACATCAAGGAAAGAGACCAGGATCACTGCAGCCAGGGAAAGAAAGAAGTAACAGGAAGAAAACTGAACTGTACGAGAAACACTTAGGGAAGTAACAGCCCGGAGGGACAGGTCCGCTGAAGGACTGAGATTTAATCAGAAGATTTTACAGCCACCCTCTCTCCCTCCACTTTACTACCTCATCAACCGAGCTGCGCTATAGGGGCCACGTGGACTGTAATGCACGTGTATGAATAATGACCACTTCACTGGACTCGTCAGCAGGGCATTAGATGCTGTCGAGTGAGCATGTACTGTGTGGCCGTTGCATTCAAAATACTGAGCAAATAGAGCGACAAATCTGCATCATATTTTGCCTTAAGCTTGAATATTCCTCCAGTAGATTCCATCCGAAACTATTCCGATGATTCAGAAGGCTTTCAGGGACAATCAAATGCGTATAGCACAAATAAAATGTGGCACGAACACTTCAAAGGTGGCCAAGAATCTGTTGAAAGTGATCCATGTTCTGGAAGGGCTGCCACAAACAGAACACCTGAGAATGTCGAACATGCACAGGTTAGGTTAAGAGACGCCGGGAGAGCTGCGTGAGGTCCCACGGTGCCTACTTTGAAGGGGAATTAGGTGTCATTGCCCTGTGTACAATGTTTATTGTATCTTCTTCAATAAATGCCTCTATTTTTCCTATTACATGGCTGAATACTCTCCAGACAGCCCTTGTATATAGCATGTGTATATATTCATATATGTGTATATATGTATATATACACAAGTGTGTGTGTTGTGTGAATAAATGTAAATATTACCAAAAATTGTTTATATCTCTAATAACATTTTTAAAAATAAAGGAGAAAAATCAATAACACTACCAAGAAATTCAAATTGCTCTTAATGTTATAAAGCAATGCTTAACCTCATTTATGATAGAAAAATTGTAAGCTTAAATTATCTGTCAGATATAATCTCTCAGCTATTGGTTGGCAAAATAAAAAAATTTGACAGTACCCTTTATTGATGAGATTCTCATACATTCTTAGTGTGTATAAAAATGTTACAAATCCTATGAAGAGAAGCTTAACAATATCTAGCAAAAAATGCATATGCATTTATCTTTTACCTACTAATCCCACTGTTAGGAGCCACCTAAAAGATACCTTGGCAAAAATATGAAAAGATTATGTACAAGGTTTTTCACTGCAGAAAAAATAATAGCAGACTGGAAACAACTGAGATGTTCATCTATTAAACTGGATCAGTAGAATCAACTATGGGACATCCACACAATGGATTCTGGAAAGTTGTAGAAATTGGTGACAAATATTACTAAGCATTATTACTGTTCAAACTCCAAGCTATATTACTGAGTGTAAACAAAGGCAAAAAAAAGTATGTGTGCACAATATCATTTATTTAAGGAAGAAGATAAATAAGTAGGTAGATAGATATAGAAGATGATAGATAGGTATGATGATAGAGATGTATAATGAAATTTTCAAAAAACAAGAGAAGAAATCAAAAAAACAAGAAAATATTTTAAAGTAGTTATCTATGGGGAGGAGGGACAGTGTTGAAGGATGTCTTTGATATATTTTACAGAGATTTGATTTTGGAATCATGCAAATATATAATTGTAAAAGAAAATTAATTTATAAAAAAGAAATTCCTAAAAATAAAGCAAAGTAAATGAATGTAAATGTGCATTCAATTTGTGCCATAACCATCAGAGAGGAATTATGCCAAGGAAATTTAAAAGATAGTAATTAACTGTACATTTCTAGTGTAATATGCACCAAGACAACAAATAACTGAAAAATCTTAAACTGTTTTCTGTAACCACATTGTTGGTGGTAGTGTCAGTATTGTCATTCTAAAGCTGATGTTCGTAATAGTGTATAAGGCAAAGGAATAATTACAAGATATGCTGATTATATTATTCCCAAGGTCAATGAGAATGGGGATGCATGGGGGAAGGCAAGATAAGCTTGTAAGATAGAAGAGGTTAAGTAAAAACAAGTCTATGATTCTGAGTTTGACTTGGAAGCATGAGTATATACTTGTGTTGTATTTATCTCTATCTTAGCCTTATACACTGCAAATGCCCAGAAACAATGACCAGTTCAGCTACAATGAGCAACCAACCATCCAAATTGTGGTCTTGTAATAATATCTCCAAGACTCCTGGAAGAAACAGGGGAATATACAAAATAAACCCAAGCATCTTATTAACCACAGGCAATAAGAAACAAACAGGTAATAAGGAAACAAATAAAGACCACAAAGAGTCACGTAAAAAGGGCTGTGTCAACTGGAGGAGGCCTCCACTTACTTATAATGGGATGATATGAATGTCAATAAAGATAACTGCAATGTACTGAAACATATTGAATATATTGAAGTTGCTGAATTTATAATGATACTAAAGCAACAATGCCAACCATGGGGGAAAAAAGTCACTAGTGAACAAAGTTGTTTTGAAATTTGACAAATAAGGAAAGAATCGAGCATTTATATTTCCCAATATATATAGTACAAACCATACTAGTGATAAACAAATAGTAGATATAGGAAATTCTTTTCTTACTGAATTATTCCACATAATAAATGAGAAATGACAGCATAGAATATAAATATTTTTCAATCCCAGTGAAATAAGGGAACTTCACATTAATCCTTGATGGTTGTGTTTCACAAAAAGGGAATAAGCAGACATATTGTGCCTGCTGATAGAGAGACACACTCCCTTGATTAACTGGTTCTGCCAAAATAGGAAGGGGAAGGTGAGTGGAAGGGAAGGAAAGGAGAGGGGAAAGGAAAGAGGAAGAGGAAGGGGAAGGAGAGACCTGATCAAGTTTCTAGATGCAGCTATCGATTTACAGGAAATACGGTAAATACAATGACATGGTCAACGATACTGTGAGGAAGCAATATGAAAAATCTACCCTATAGAAATCCCTACAGATAAATTATTAGGGTTTTTTTGTTCTGTTTGTTTGCAAAAAATAAATTGCAGACGAAAAATATGGAAATGGAACTTTAAAACACTTAAGAGACCTATCCATCAATCATAATATTGAAATATTTGTGAAACCTGATATAAATACCCAGCCTGTTTATAAAAAAAGACATTTAGGAAACAGAAATTTTACATTTGGATGAATATGTTATTAATGTATTAACATGTTGATTTTTAAGTTTACTTATGGTATTTGGTTATGCTTCAAAATAGCCTTTTAAAAATTTATTGTGAAATATTTTTGCATACAACTAAATAATATTGTCAGGGATTTGTTTTCAAATCATATGGAAAGAGGGAAATGAGGGGAGGCATGGAGGAAACCAGACAATACATTTTAATTGTTAGAATTAATTGTTGGGTAATCAGATTGCCAGGGTTCATTATACTGTTTTATTTATTTTCTGACACATTTGAAACTTTTTATAATACAAAGTTTGTAAGAAACACAATACAAGGTATAAGGTTGAGGAAAATGCCAAAGATTACATGTTGTTAATCATTATAGATTTCTATTAAAACCAAATAACTTATCTGAACTCTCTGAATTTATGAGAGGACAACTGTATATATCTTATATGGAAAGGAGAATATACTAGAATTTTATGTATATTTGAGGTAGAAATAGAGCAGGTGGTGAGAGGGAGAGAGAGAAAAGAGAAAGGGAGGGAGGGAGAGAGGAAAAGAGTGAGATATTGACATGTATGTCTACTCATTCTATTAGGTTGGTACAAAAGTAATTACAGTGTTAGCATTGTTGAAATTTGCCATTTGATATTGGAATAAATTCTTAAATAAATGTGGTTAAATTATACATCATTTTAATACACATTTCTCTTTATATTTTTTTGCTAATGATTAATTACTTGCTGTTTATATTTATTTTAGACTATAGAAATGATGTTAGACAAAAAGCAAATTCGAGCAATTTTCTTATTTAAGTTTCAAATGGGTTGCAACATCAACAACGCATTTGGCCCAGGAACTGCTAACGAAACTACAGTGCAGTGGTAGTTCAAGAAGTTTTGCAAGGAGATGAGAACCTGGATGATGAGGAACACAGTGGCCGGCCATTGGAAGTTGACAATGACCAACTGAGAGCAATCATTGAAGCTGATCCTCTTACAACTACTGGAGAAGTTGACGAAGAACTCAACCTCGACCATTCTAAGGACATTCGGCATTTGAAGCAAATCGGAAAGGTGAAAAAGCTCAGGAAGTGGGTGCATCATGAGCTGACTGAAAATCAAAAAAATCATTGTTTTGAAGTGTTGTCTTCTCTTACTGTACACAACAAAAACAAACCATTTCTTGTTGGGATTGTGGTGTGTGATGAAAAGTGGATTTTATATGACAACTGGTGATGACCAGCTCAGGGGTTGGAGAAGAAGCTCCAAAGCACTTCCCAAAACCAAAATTGCACCCAAAAAAGGTCATGGTCACCATTCGGTGGTCTACTGCCAGTCTGATCCACTACAGCTTTCTGAATCCCCGCGAAAGCATGACATCTAAGAAGTATGCTCAGCAAATCAATGAGATGCACCAAAAACTGCAACGCCTGCAGCTGACATTGGTCAACAGAAAGGGCCCAGTTCTTCTCCACACAAAGCTCGACTGCATGTCGCATGACCAATGCTTCAAAAGTTGAATGAATGGACTATGAAATTTTGCCTCATCCGCCGTATTCACCTGACCTCTTACCAACCGACTATCACTTCTTCAATCATCTCGACAACTTCTTGCAGGGAAAACTCTTCCACAACCAGCAGAATGCAGAAAATGCCTTCCGACAGTTCATGGAATCCTAAAGAAAGGATTTTTATGCTACAGGAATAAACAAACTTATTTCTCATTGGCAACAATGTGTTGATTGTAATGGTTCCTATTAGATTAATAAAGATGTGCTCGAGCCTAGTTATAATGATTTAAAATTCACTGTCCAAAACCATAATTACTTTTGCACCAACCTAATATATAAGCGGTACCTTTTTCAAGTTTGATTTTTTTTTATTGTGGGAGCATATATAAACAAAAGTGATGATATTGTCTGACCTCTCAGAAGGTATGACTTAACTAAGTGGTTTTCTTTTAATAAATTACATAAATCCCATAGAAATTAACAACATCACATTTGCCGGTACAGGTATGTCTGTAGAATGCCTCCTTGCCCCATGATGCTGGGAAATTCTTACCCATTCTTCAGAACTCAGGGCAAAGGTCATTTTCACTATCTCCCTGCACTGTGCTCTTACCATAAAGACATCGTACTCTCTGGGATTAGAAAGAAATTATCACATCGGTTTGAATTACCTTTGACATGTTTGTTTTTTCCGATTAGGCCTCTGTGTGAGTAGGAAGTTTGACTACTTCTTCAGTGGAGGTAAGAATATTAGCTTTTGTCAGAGTTCTGCAACATTTAGCTAACTGTGAACATGAGCAAGTTACTTAAACTCTCTGAATCTTAGATTCCTCACATTAAATTACATTTAATTGTACCTACCTTACAGGGTAATTATGAGGCTAAGAGGTGATGTATGGGCTGTTTCCAGGGCAATGCAGTCACATAGTTGGCATTTATTTAACAAGAGTCACAGTTATATGTGGGGATAGAGGTGATGTCATAGTATATCTCATTGCTTTCCATGTACCTGGCACACAAAACGTGTCTGTTGAATGCATGTGAGAACTCTTGGAACAAATGAAGTTTGACATTACTTCTGCCATAACAGCCTTCAGTCTATGGTTGGAGATTGTCTATACTGAAGAAATGACTCTATTACTAAAAGTTAATTTTCCCTTAACAGAAAACAGCAAATTCCAAATCCTTTCATATTTGTTTCAAGTCTCTCCTTTCTATTCATAAAATACTTGTCAATAAATGTAACTTGTTTTGTAAATGCCAGCCATATCCCAGACAATATAACTAAAACCTACCAAATCATTTGCTCAAATTTCAGATGTTATTTTATGGCATGTAATTCTCTCTTCTTTTCAAATAAAAGCTCAATTTTATCTTAGGGTAGTCAAAAAGAGGCTGTCAAGTCAATAAAAGAAGCATAATATAAGAGCAACAAAAAAGTCACTGGATGAGAGAATAGGGTGGTCAGGTGGGATAGTAGGATAATAGGATGATTTAGTATGTATTTGTTTTTCTAGCTTCCACATGGAAACTATACTGAAACTATATAAAACCAGAAGATTTTTATCCATGAAATAGAATTTTCCATCTGTCTTACTCCATACTGTTTTTCCTTGTAGATCAAATCTCATGGAGGAAGCAGACTCTCTACCATCTCCCTGCTAAGTACACTCATCACAGATACAATATAAAGACAGTTAAGAGGCAGCTGACTAAGCCAGTTATTTCTAACAGCAAAACAGACACTGGACATTGCCACGACTGTGGTGTTATGTAGAGATTTAACCTAACTGGAAATATCAATTTCCACGGACTGAAGTGAAAGTAGCAATGTCCAGAAGCCCAGCTTGCAGAAAAGTTGGCATTTTTAAATGAAAATATATTACAATACTAGCATCTTTCTACTCACTCCTTCCACGAATTATTCATTTAGACAGCTCATGAATTGGACTTGCAACTAGTGTTATGTCTTACACAGTACAAAAGAAAGAATGCCTGGTGGCCTTCATCTGTTAATTATATAACGCATGATGTCAGATCTCACATAATGCTCTATTGGCTGAGGTTTCTATTGCTAAGCTTTTACAAATATTAAATATGTGCTTCCTCTGTGTGTTTAGAAAACTCTCTAAGAGTAAGATTCCTTGGGTGTTCTTAGATACTCAGATTGTGCTTGCCCCGTAGACAATATTTTAGATATGACTTCTGACATCACTGAAGTTAGATGGCTTTTGTTAATGATGTCCAAAATTAAATTGGATCACCAGACAAGAGAAATATGATTTGGCAAAGTACTGTGAATAAAGGTTAATTTTAAATGAGTAATAAAATAAAAAATTCATATACCTCTTTTTATCCTTTACTTTTTAGTTAATGTGATGTGAATATTGTGGATAATTAGAAAAGTCTCAAAATGCATTCTAAATTCATAATTTTTTTTTGTTTTTCTTAATTGCCTTTGTAAATTCTTCTTGTTAAACTGATACCCCAAAATGATGATAGAAAAGCTAGTAGTCAGCTCCTGCCAGCCATAAATCAACATTTTTTTGGCACAATGAGTTTTCATTTATCTCTGGTATGCAGCATTTAAGAATTGATGTGTTCTAACTGTACTTTTAAGGACAGATTTTCATGTGAATACAAGCTCTGGCATTTAAACAAAGAAAATCATTAATCTGAATTTAAACTTTCTATTAACCATTCAGAGTTTTATTTTTCTCTTTCCTTTTCTCAAGGTCATTTCCTGCCATTTCCAAAGGCATTTTAAATTTTACCTAGAGTTTTCTGTTGCCTGTTAGATGAAGGCCTAAATGATTACTTTGCAGTGAAAAAATGAGAGGTAGATGAACTTTGACATACCACTCAGGGTATAATTCATATCACCAGGATTTATCTACTTTAGAAACTAAACAGTTAACCTAATCATCTCATTTTATTGCTAATTTAGAAAAGCTTTTTCCCCCCTAAGTACACTCTCACTTTTCTAAATTCACTGCTTATGACCCAAGTCTTTTATGCAAGGCACTATTACCAACAGCTAATCCCTCTTACTTATTGATAATTGGACAAAACTGAACAACGTGCCAACTCCCGAACACAGCATACCACTGAGGGTTCTATTCAGTTATTCCCAAAAAACCACATTGGTTTCCAAGTTTGATTCTTTTGTGGCATATCAATGGGAAACAAGTGAGAGATTTTCTCATTGCTTAGGAATTTCGCCAATTCGAACTTGCTCATTGAGCATTCTTTCTAAGGAATAACATTTACAGCTTATATAGTTCACAGATCCTCCTTTTTTTTTTTTTTTGCAGTTCAACGAATAGTCTGCAATTCCTGTTTACTGAAATAATTATTTTAGTGTATATATTTAAGCTATAATTATACAATAAGTATCTCTTCCAGAACTTGGTTTATTTTGGCAGTCCAATGCAAATTCAAAGAAAAGATGCCCCAGTGTCTGGGGCCCATGCAGATTTATCACAGGATTAAGCCACAGGCACTACTTTCTATCTGCTTAATTAGTTCTTGAAATCATAGTAGCCTATGATTTGATGCCACATAGAAATTGATGCAATACTTTCTTAAGGGATATTCCATCAAATTTTGAAACTGTATTGTGATATATATGCAGGTTTAGAAAGTATTTTCTATCTTTAAACTTAATAAACATGTTTAATGACATCTGCTTGCACGAAACAAGCCTTTGGGGCATATGTTAGGAAGCAAGGACAAAGACTTTGGCAACTGAATTATTATAGAATGAAATTAAATGCTTACAGCAGGGTAGCATTCAGAGATGCTCACAAAGAGGGCACAATGCAGTTCACACATTCACGGCTTGAATTTATGCCCGTCCTGCTTCAATGGGATAGTGTTGGCTGCCTTTCACTCCCTTCCAGCAGACATAGGAAAATGAGGGCCCAAAAAGCAGCACACAGGCCTTCTCTGCGTTGGTGTTCCCTCAAACCTTCTTTTCAAATTTTCCCCCTAACATGACCATGTTTTCTCACAGCCTTTAACATACTTCACATGTTGATTTCTCTAGAAGTTTGATATTAAAACACAGATGGGAAGCCATGCATTTTATTAAATTTGAGCACTTGTGGTTAGAAGAATTGGGAAAGTGGCCAATACATGAATTGAAATGACACTCAGAGTTAGAAAATTGGCCATTTAAGGAAGTTAAGTGACTCAAGACACAGGAAGAAAAAAACGGAATAAAAAAATGACAAGCATGTAAGAAATCAGCTGTATTGAAGACAGGGTTGCCCTCTCTTAAAGAAGTATTTAAATGTCTCTCAGAATTGATTTATTTTGTAAGTCACCAAAACAAAATTAAACTCATCCTAAGTTAGATACACAATGTTGTTTCAGATGGTCTACTCTGCAGTCCCCAACCCCCAGGCCACGGACCGATACTGGTTAGGCACCGGGCCAGCAGAACTCCATCCTGCACCGCCTGCACCACTGCCTGTGGAAAAATTGTCTTCCATGAAACTTAGGAACTGGAGGGCCACACAGCAAGAGGTGAGCGGCAAGCCAGCACTAGTGAGCAAAGCTTCATCTTTATTTACAGCCACTCCCCATTGTTCCCATCACCACCTGAGCACTGGCCCTCACCCCACCCCCATCCCCTGTCTATGGAAAAAGTGTCTTCAATGAACATGAAATTGGTCCTTGGTGCTGAAAAGGTTGGGGACCACTAGTTTACACCTTTCCTTTGAGAGTTGCCTTACTGACTTATCAGCACAAATGTTAATTTATTCATTCATTCACTTACTTACTCATGCACCAAATACATTTTGACCCCTCCTCTTCTTCAGGCATGAGGGGAGTAAGGGATTAATTTCCACAAGATGTGGCAAAAGCATGGTGTGTTTCCATCAATGAGAGGTTGTTGTGGTGAGAGAACAGGAGATCTTTCAGAAAGGTGACCATCCCTGCATCAGGGGCCCATGACAACACCCAGAGCATTAGGGTCTCTGGTATTTGTCTCCAGGAAATCAAGTTCTACTGTCTACAGCATCCGTCATATGTAATAAATCAATTTCTTGCCCATTCCTTCAGATGGTACAAATAATGCACCTTGCAAGAATTGAGAAAATGGACTCTTAAATTATTTTCTATGTTCCAGAGTTTAGATGAAAAACTCCATGGCTCCCATGTGCCAACTGTCTAAATAGGGCTTTATAAACTTAATTTTAGGGACTAAAAAAGTCAGAGAGTTACCAAAAAAAAGTGAGTATCATAGTGTTTGGGTTTGGGTTATTTGGTTTGGCTACTAGAAACAAACTATATTGCTTTCCTGAGTGGATACTTTGCCTGTTATTTTCTGATTCCTCTCTCTCCTGAGGCAGATCCATTCTCCATTCTTCTCTGTCTTGCTTTGTGCCTCAAGGCTCACCTCCACGGACTGCTCGCTGGCTTCTAACAGGGTTCGCTGGTGTTGGAACCCCGAGGGGTTTTGGCCTAGGTCTAGATGCTCCCCATGTAAAGATCCAACTATTGAGACTATGAGGATTGCCAAGGAAGAAAGGAATTTTTAATACAACAAACGTCTTATCTGGAGAATGAGTGAAACCGCCTCAAATAAATCCCTCCAACAAGGGAGATCATGGGCTTAAGGAGAGGCCACCGTGCCTTGGAGCAGGTCGTGGTGTAACTAACAAGGGGCTGTGTGCACTGGGGGCAGATTCTGCTGGATGGTGAATCTTGGCATCAGAAAGTCTGCCCAGGGCCTTCAGAATCTCCTTTGTCTTGCAGAAAATCCACCGTTTCTTGGAAACAACTCAACAGGTCAAGCAGTTAGGTAAGAGAGAGGATTATAAAAGACATATAGGGGTCATTGAAATTTGTTCATGGGGCCAGTTGCACTGCCAACAGAAGGCACCAGCAGGAGACTGGCAGGTTAAAGAACAGAGAGGTTTGGAGCGGCTTTCTCCCAGTGTGGGCCACGAGCCTGGTTCTCTCGCGGGCAGTCTGTGCCCACCTCTGCACTGGCGACCGCGGTGTGCGGTGTGAGCCCCTCTTCCTCTCTGGCCTCTTTAGGCTGAGGGGTGAAAACAGACCCTGGGAGGAGCTGGAGCTCATCACTGGCTTCCTCAACCCACCCACGCCTCCTGAACTCTCCAGGCTTCAACTGTCTGTACTGAATCCTCTTGACTTCCATGCCCTGCTGATTCAAATAAACAGCAGCAGAATCCTAAATACTGGTGTTCCTGATACTTTTGTGTCATTTACCAGTCAAGTTTTCATTTATTTAAGAGAAATTGTGCTTTAGATAGGTTTGAAGAATAGACTTCCAAGCTATATCAAGTTATTGTATCATTTTTCTAAACACAAATAGGGAAGACACCAATATTTCATTGGGTTTATATTAATTACACAAGAAAATGTTTCTATTTCCTATGCCATGTAGCAGAATGTTTTAAACTTACATTTTCATTGACTGATAGAGCTGTTCTGAATTTTTGTTGCAACGTGGGTTTTTCAGGGTCCTCTGCAGTCCTTCATAACAGATCCTATTTATTTACATCTCATTTAACGAATCTGGATATTTCAGATCTTACACAGCTATTATAGAACTTCTGAGGCTGCAGGATGGCGTCCTTCTAACTTTTATCTTATTAAAAGTGTCCACAATAATAAAAAGTACACGTACTATAACTGAATATTCATCTTAAAAAAATAGAAAATAACAATCATTGGTTTACAGATTTTACTATTCAAGTAACATCAAATTTGAGAAAGACATTGTACAAATGGAGTGCTTTTAACGTATTTATTTCAGTAAATAAGCATAGTGGCCAAAAAAAGATAATGTCAAAGAATGATGAAAATTCGTATTGCTTACATTTTTCCTGAGGTTAGAATGTCTAGTTCTGAGAGTTACATGGTATATAATCTCTCAAAATTTGCATTGTATGTCTAACTCAATTTATTCCAATAAAATAGCATTGTCACAGGTCTAGATTAAGATTTTGCATAGAATTCCAGAGAAGTCTGCAATTTCCTTTATGTCGTCATTTTATTATTCCTCATATTAATAATATCAATTTTTTAACTTGTCTTATATTTTTAGAGTCAGCAATGAATTTTAACTTATAAACCACATTCCTTTACTTATTTACAAATAAGGCAACTGCTATTCTTAGATAGCCAGTTGAAATAAACATAAAAAATAAGTCATGATGTATCATCACATCCCAAAATACATGTTGGATGTCTTTCTTTCATTATCGAATGTGTACAATGTTATGTGGAATCATTGTAATCTCAATTTGAGTAAGAGTTTTTGTTTTTGGTGAGGTAAGATATGTAATACTCCCCAAAGATCAACTCTTACTAACCTTTTGTGAGGTATATAAATGTAAACCGAAATGTTAAATTTATCTCTCTCTTTAGAACCATTTTCTTAGTCCAATTATATTGAGTAGGGTTTTGACTAACCATCTAGAAGCCCATAACTGAAGTTTGGGAAAGCAGACCCCAGCACAGTTATTTTCAGTAGTTCCCAAGCTGTTTCACTGTGGTAAAAACAAAATCAAACAAAAAATAATAACAACGACAGAATTTCAAAATTCGAGGGAAAAAAGTGATCATAACTGAATTCTTTAATTTTCTTTGTTAATAGCAGTGGTCAAAGGTGAAAAAAGGAATTTAGTAACCAAAGAACATTTTATTTATAGCCAACTTATTTCATCATATTTGTTGAAAAGTGAAGCTGACTGTTTGAAAAGTTATGGGTGGTTTTGCCCAAGAAGAGACCAGGGATCACTTGTTTCACTGTTGAAGAAAGAGAGAGGTAAACACAGTGAATGTAAGTCAGGATAGAGCCCAGGCATGGTGTGAAGGGAGACCACCCCGAACACTCTCTCCCCGTGGCTGAATAGCCATAATAAATCCCAGCCAACACTGCAACCAGAGCCAAGCCAGCCCGAAGAAAGGGTCACGAAAACAGGAGTGAAAGTGTTAAAGAAGTAACTATTTAAATGGGGTTGCAGAACTCCTATTAAAAATGGCAGTACTATAAATGTTCTAGTATTGTCAGGAATGTTCTGTTGGATGACACTATGCTGTGATTTGTACACACAGTGGACCAGAGTTGATGGGTGAATGAAATGATCCATAACCCTCTCTGACACATTTAGAGCAGTTCAGCTGCACACAGAGAACAGTCCATCATTTGCACCCTTCTGTGAAAGCTGGCTTTACCAAGTGTTTCAATGAAATATGTGCAACTTCCCATTTAAATTAGTACCACATGAACCATGAAGAGCACCACAGGTATCTGTTGTAGTACCAGCCTAATGTAAAAGTGGCCTGTCTTGTAATGCTCTAACAGGAAAGACATACAACCATTCATCTGTAACATATTAAAACCAGAAGAAATAAATTACTCCATAGATGAAGAATTATTGCTTGTGAAGAAAATGTGCAAAGGTAGTCCTAAAAAGCAGCTTTTACTAAAAAATTATCGCAACAGCATTTGAATTCTTAATGCATATTAAACTGAGAACTTGTAACCATAAATCATCATTTTAAATGGAGGAAATCTGGTTAAAACTTTTAGCAGAGATTTGTTTCACTTCTTCACCATGGTTTTAGCCTTGGCATTAATAAGAGACGGCCTTAGTCAATCACTGCTGCTGTGCCAAGAGCAGTGAATCAGAGGGATTATAACAAAGACAAGCCACAAAATGAGTAGGCACATATTAGTTGTTGTAACTTGTTTTTTGTTTATTTCATAATGTGACATAATCTAAGTGAATTTAACCGCAATGTATAAACGAAGCAAGATCTCTTCCTGTGCTGTTCGAGTAACACCCTAATGAATGAATAGTCCTCTTTGCTCAAATATGTGTGATTTAGGTGCAGATTTAGTAAGAACCATAAAAACCATCCCAGTGTCTAGAATATGTATTTCAAAGACACACAAATCATTGCAATTCAGTCAGACTACTTTCCCAATAACTTTAAATGCTGGTCCAAAACGAAAAATAACAGAAATCACTTACTGAGTTATGGCAATAGGTACTTTGCTAAATGTTTGATACATGTTATCTCATGTAGTCCTCACAATAGCCCTATAACGTAGATGATTTTATTATCAGCATTTTCCAGATAAAGAAATAATCCCCAAAGAAGTGAGGCAACAAGTCCCACATCAGCCAGGCCAACCCTAAAATCAGAACTTGGCAGAGAGCTCTGTAGGTTCCAAAGAGCTTTCACAGAAATGTTCTCCCTTCATCTTCATAACAAGCTCAGAAGGTAAATTGGGCAACTATCCTCGTTCCATTTTACAAATGGAGAAACCTAATTTCAGAGGGACGAAGTGGGCTGCCCAAGTTCAGAACAAGAAACTGACAGAGTTAACAGCTAAGAACTGAAGCCAGAGCTTCACTTCAGCGTGACATAGCCACTCCAGGTTGACAGGCCTGGTAGTACCCCAACCTTATGGAAGATATCAGTCTGTTCTCCTCCTCAGAATACATCGGTCCCATTACTTTCCAGTAGCAAACAATGCATACAGAAATATTTTAAAAGGGGATCTGATTAGATGGCTCCATAGAGTTCAACATAGTTTCTGCAAAAAAATTTCTTTTGTGTTATATCCACAAAGAGTCTGTTGTTCTAATAAAATGATTAGGCTGTGTTATAAGGTGGCACAACTATACATAAAGAAAAATAAATCACTTTTCCAATCACATGCAAAGTTGTTTATAGTCAACTATTTTAAGGCATCCCGATGTTTTCATGTTTGAGATGGGCCTTTCTATTCCTGCACTTATCGCAGTTTTGTGGGTCATAACACACACAAGGTAGGTTGAATGCTGGGCTATTTGAGAGTTCATTGAGTGGCCTTGGTAATGGCTATAAATTCAAGATGAAAGATTTTTCCAGTAAGATACCAGCTCAGAAGGTGTATAGTATATTCACATAATAATGTTAAGTGCTTTTTCTTCACGGTAGATTCACATTGCCAAACTTAAAACTAGACTGCTAAGATTAAACTCTTTGCCAATCTGTGTAGTTACTTTCTACAAACACATTGCCTGAGACAGTATCCGTGGCTTTGTGGACACCTACATCTGAAGGAAATGTAATTATAAGCAGCAATTTATCTATTAAAGTTTTGTCATGAGGTATCCAAAGAACCGTTCAGAAGCTGTAACATTTATCTGAAAAGCATCTAAATAATCAAAATAATGGAAAACCATCTGTAGCACTAATCATTTTCCAGGAGCTGCAAAGTTAAGAGTTTCATATATTGGAGTGGGAACTCTGAAGAAAATTCTACTTTTTATCTAACATTTATTCAGTCCTCTCCAATGTAAATGCATCTAATACAAAATATAATACTATGTAGTATAATATGATACAATAAAATAAAATAGTATAGCTGTTAAAATTTTGCAACCATGTTATTCCTCAATCTAATGAGGTGCATGAATGGAAGAGTCTCATGATCTGCCTACACATTGGAGGTATTTTAAGAAGAGAAGAAAAATAAATTATATTTTCTATTGGGAAGATGAGTAAGCATGGTAACATATGCTCTTTGATTTTATGATTTAAGTAATCATAAAGCACATTATCTGAAAAAAAATCCGGAGGAGAGGGACTCTCTATACTGTATAGGAAACTATGGGAACAGCCCAGTGGAGGGGTGAGGAGAGCTAAAGGAAGGAGTTCTTTCTAAGGGTGAGGGCAGGAATAATGTGAACAACAAGAAAGGGGGAGTTTCTGTGGAACTAGCAATGGCAATGTGATAATAAATATATGTCTGGTCTTTGTCCCTAGTTTCTGACACAGAGCTTCTAAAACTCTTGTAAGTTTCCGAGAGATAGGGATGAGCAGAGAATTTGTTGTTAATTATGATAAGACCTTTTCAATCATCCTGAGTTTATGCTAAGGAGGTGACTCTTGGTGGGTCCTAGGTAGCTTCAGGATGGGGACTGATTGCCAGAGGAATAAACAACCATGTGATTAAAGAGTTAGAACTTTCAGCCTCGCCACCTGACCACCAGGGAAGGGGAGGAACAAGAGACTGAGCTTATAATTGATCTTACCAATAACATAAAATCCCATACAAACCCCTAAACAATAAGGTTCGGAGAGCTTCTGTCCTGGTGACCACATCAAGCTGCTGGGAGGGGGATGCACTCAGAGAGGGCATAGGAGCCCTGCACCCCTCTCCCACCCCTTACCCTGTGTATCTGTTCTTTCTAACTGGTCCTGAGTTGTATCCTATAAAGGATATATCCTAAAAGTAACAATAAATAAAGTGCTTTTCTGAGTTCTGTGAGCTGTTCTAATAAATTATTGAATCCAAGGAGTGGATTGTGGGAACCCCTGACATTTTAGCCAGTTGATCAAGAAGAATACAAGGTCTGAGACTTGCAATGGGCATCTGAAGTAGGCACATTCTTGTGGAATGTGCCCTTAGCCAGTGGGATCTGTGCTAATTCCGGGGAGTTAATGTCATAATTGAATTGAATTGTAGGATACCCAGTTGGTATCCGGAGAGTTGGAGAATTGGCTGCGATAAGGAAAAATGTCTACGCATTTGGTGTCAGAAATGTTGTGGGTAAAAACAGCTCAGAGGCAGGATCTATTCCAGTTATTAAACTTGTTTATTGAATTATTTTTAATAAAATATGATATAGAAAGCAACACCTTTTTAAAAACCAATTATTTCTTTATTTGTTTATTTATTTTTTTAGAGACAGGGTCTCACTCTGTCGCCTAGGCTGGAGCATAAACAAATTATTTAATTAACCGGAACAGTATGGCATTCCCTCCCCATGCCAACAAATTGCTTCTCCTCCATACATTACCTCATTACTCTGTTTACATTACTGGAATAGCAATTGCCAACTTGGTAGGCTATTTTAAAAGTAAACATTTCCTCCTCTTCTAGATTGTGTGTTTCTTGAAGAGGGGATCATTTCTTTCCCAGAGCTAGAACTGAACTACACACAGGGTGGAGGTTACATTGATTTGAATATCAATATGAGCTCGATTGTGTGCGCACACATGTGCAGAAAAGCACAAGGAAGAAGAATGGCAATTAAGTGTGTCACATCTGACTTCCAGACTTCCATATGGGGGTGGGGAAGAGGAGGACAGTTATTAAAAGTATAACAAAGTTGACAAAAATGAGAACCCCAGTTATGTATTTAAATCTAAAGGTGTCATGTGACAGTCGTACTTTGGTAGTTTTCACTCTTTCTCTGTTTCTTTTGCTTGGAGTCTAGACACACCCGGAGCATCCCATTTTCTTCCCAGCTCCAATTATCACCAGCCAGTTACTACAAAATAATTGCCAAATAGTCCCTTAACCCTACACTGGTTATTCATGTATTTCAGTCCCCTCCTGTTCCCTTCTCAATTACACTACCCACACCTCATTACCTTCCCACATCTTCTCCCAGTAAGATCCTCCCAGAGCCCCAGAACTGCATGGATTTCATTCCCTAAGCGTCTCTGTGCTCCCGTCTCTCTCTGATTAAATTTCTTGGCAACTCTGAGGATTTACACTCCAGCTAGTTTCTCTCTGGCTTGGGTTTTCCATGTCCTTTCCTACCCAGTTCCTGCTGCTGTTATTTTCTCCCAAATCCACTGTCCTGGTGTCTATGCTTCATACGTGATTTTGTCTGCTGTGTCATAACAAAGTTGCCTACGTTGCAGTGTTTCAAATTCTAGTTCCCTCATGTCTTCTCTTCTTTTCCCTTACTTCTCTGCAGAGGCTTTCAGCCTCGCCTCGCCTCTATTCATGTTAACTCCATTACTCTCGCTGATTAATACCCTCTTTTTACAATGGTTGACCCAGGAGTGTTCCTTTATTTCCATGAAGATCATATCTTTCATTCTGTCCAGTTTCGCTCATTTCCTCTCTGGCTATTTACTGACAACTTTCTCTGCCCTGTCGATGTCTTTTATCTGTTTGATTCTCTAAGCACTTCTTCCTCTTCACTGGCTACATATTTCATTGACACACAGAGCAGAAGTAGTGGATTAAAGTGCCATTTTCATTGAGTCTTAAATTGATAGGATCACTTTTGTCCCCAGGAATTTTTTAAAAGCACGATGCATATTTTGTTGTTTTGTTGGTGACAGGCAGATAGGTTGAATCTGTGTGAGAAAGTAGCAACACCTTTTTTTTTCCCCAGAAACATGGAGGTCTGAAAAAAAATGAAAATTGAAGGAAAAGAGAAATATCTCAACTTACATTTGGGAAATTTTTTATAATCTGGCTATAAGTCAATTTTTAGCCATCTCTTTTAATATATGTTTTTGTGTATGTATGTATAAGAATTCATAATAAAATCAAGTGTATATATATATATATATATTTTTCGTTTTTTTAAAGCTTCTGAGGTTTTTGCTCTCATGGTTTGCTTTGGCAGAGGCAGTGTCAATGGCGCCGGGAGAGAATTTACTCATCCTCTGCAAACTCTCCTCTTTTCTGCCAATATTTGATATCCCATCTTCTGTCTTGTTTATTTTGTTTGTGGTAAATTATCATTTTGGCGACGTGCCCTTGAAACAGATTTCATTGATACAAAAATGTGTCTGATCTGGCCAGCAGGAAAAGAAAGATGTATAATTCTTCCTAACAATGATTCTGGGGGGAATTCGGTAAAGGGCTTGGTTAGGATAATGAGATAGTCTTAACTCCAAAACCAATGCATATTCAATAGTCTTTGCAGTTTGATCTCAAATTGTTTAAAAATTAGTAATGATTTAAAAAAAAAGGCACTGTGCTCACACTCATGAAGGGATTTGCACTGAACACCCAGATAATGCTTAGTTGAAACGGGCTTCAGTATAAACTCATTTGGTCTGAAGATTCTACAGTTCTCATATAGGAAATCCCACCTCCAGTTATGGATGGAATCACCTCAAAAATGTTCCTAAAACAGTGGTGTGCACTTGATGGGCACTCTACAGCATCTCATTAAGGAGGATCATTTAGAGTGGTCTTTTAAAACTGGGGTGTAGGGACATAGTGCCAACATCAAGTGTTTTATGTCTCTAAACAAAATGTTTTCAAATAGCAGAAGAAGCATACCTTGTTGCTTATATAAAACAGCCAAATTCATAACGATTTGTCACCTGTCTTTATAATTACCATGTAGAAATAAGTAATGTCAACTATGACACACTGACTTAACCAATGCAATGTTCAGGAATACTGGATTGGCTCAGGTATGACAATCTAAATGTCTTCTTTGTTCAAAACTGATATTTCATACACTGTAAAAACCTTGCTATTTCTGCTTACCAAAAGATAAAAAATAAAATAAAGTATATGTACATTGTGAGTTTGAGGGCTAAATTGCAGGCTGAAAACCATATATACTGAATTATGATTCCAGTTTTGATTATAATTTATTGAAACTTAATTCAAGTAAAGGGAAAATAGTAGATTGGGTTGAATGTATATAATGTATTTATAACTCTTTCAAAATATCAATGTACATCTAACCCTACAACTATATTTATTTTTCTATAATGGTATACATTTTAATTATATATCTGTTTCCATGAATAATCAGGCACTAAACAAAGCACATTGATATTTAGATTCAGGATATTTTATAACATTTGAGTTGTTACCACATTCAAACTATAATTTGGGGAAGGGGAATTACAAGAAGTTAAAATCCCAAGATATGCCAACTAGGTAAAAGTGTGGTGTGTAAGATGTTGATCCTCAGAGTGCTGAATGGAAAGAGGAAACTAACTTTGGATTATAAATTTCCGTAAGCTGACCATAACACACACACACACACACACACACTCTCAATTTTCTCAGGGGTGTCCAAATGAAAATCCTGTGGAACAGGTTATGTAGATTTTTTTTGTTTCTAAATTACATATGGGATTTAGTAAATTTCAGTAAAAAAAATAATAATTTCTGCTCTGTGTTGTATGATTCAAGAAGCCTCTAAAAATAAATACATAGGACAAGACCTATGAGAAGCAGTTTTCTTTTTTTTTTTTTTTGAGACAGAGTCTCACTCTGTTGCCAGGCTAGAGTGCCATGGGGTCAGCCTTGCTCACAGCAACCTCAAACTCCTGGGCTCAAACGATCCTTCTGCCTCAGCCTCCTGAGTAACTGGGACTGCAGACATGTGCCACCATGTCTGGCTAATTTTTTCTGTATATTTTAAGCTGTCCAGCTAATTTCTTTCTATTTTTTTTTTTTTTTTTTTGGAGAGACAGGGTCTCGCTCTTGCTCAGGCTGGTCTCGAACTCCTGAGCTCAAACAATCTGCCTGCTTGGGCCTCTGGGAGTGCTAGGATTATAGGCGTGAGCCACCACGCCGGCCACCATGAGAAGCAATTTGGAGACCATATTTGAAATGAAGTTGAGATTCACTAATCAGGGATGCTTTTGCTTATCTTCTTTCTGTGAGTTCTCTGCTATGATTCCAGTCACCATATTCCAATTCACTGATAAAAGAAAACACAAGAACAAAGCCACAAAGGAAATCTTCTTGATCTTTTATTATTATCTAATATTAGTGCCACTGTCTAAGGCACCACTTATAGCGCCACTCTAAGAATGCATTTATTTTTCATTTCTATTGCAAATAGTATTTGGAGACATGTGAGATTATGAACATAGAACATGATAGCAAATGATCATTTCAGGTAAATTTCATTTTATCATAAAATAAACAATGAACTACTGTTTATAAAAAATATAATTTATAAAAATTATTTTGTAAGAATTTTAAAACTAACCATTTTCAAATTTTATAATTATTATTTTTAGGATAAGTAGCTTTTTGCTTTTAGCTTCCATATTTGATTTAGTGAAATCCATTTATTCATTTGAACATCAGGTAGCATGCTTGGCACTGGGGATAAAGCACTGACTAGGATGGATAAGATATGGATAAGATCCAGCTCTCATGAAACATACAGTCTAAAGATACATATATAATCAACAAATTGTCATAATTAAAGATATTATATAAAATTGTGATAAGAGCTTTACAAGAAGAGCACAATACATATTAAGAAGGAACAATAGAGATATATTACTTAGTTTGGAGATTGTGTAAGTCTTCCCTGAAGATGTGACAATTAAGCTGAAATTTGAATGGCTATGAAGAATTAACAGGGAAAAGAATGAGGGAAAGTTGCATATCAATGGAAGCTTTGGAAGCCACTATCAGAATTTTTGGATGTTTTCTCTATATGTGTTGGAAGGTCTTTGAAGGGTTTTGTACAAGAAGAGTTTTTATCAGATTTTTAAAAAATTATTATAATTATTGTGTAGTACATATAGTAAATTGATGTGTTGGGAATTGTCCTGTCAAATATGGTAGTCACTTTCACTCTTGACATGAGGTTGCTGAGTACATGAAATAAGACTAGTATGAATTGAGATGAGTTGTCTGTGTAAAAGATACATTACATTTTAAATACATTGTGGAAAAAAGAATATAAATTACCTCCATTTTTGTAAGGATTATGTGCTGAAATAATAGTTTGGATATATTTCATTAAATAAAATGTATTAATATAATTTACTTCACCTGTTTGTTTTTTAACGTTACTATTAGAAATTTAAAATTACATGTGTGAAGATTTCTGCTCTGGGCAAGATGGCATACACAATATTTTTCCTGCTTCACTCCATTCAGGACATCTTTAAACCCTTGAAATAATGCAGGAAATAACCAAGTAGAGTTCTGAAGGAATGAAAGAGTAGGGGAAAATATTAGGGACTTCAACACCGGTAGTACAAAATAGTGGCAAGGTATCATAGGGACCCAATTCCATAAAATAAAGTGACCCAGGCCCAACATTTTCTGAACCCCCAACCTAGAATCATATGGGAGCCCAGAGAGGTTCACTTCTCCCCACAATTGAATGGAAGACCAGGTGACAAAATCAAGAAATCTTATCAGCACTACTAGGGGCATTGATTGGGAGCCCTGCTGACAATAAAAGACCAAAGGAAGAGTCTCCTTTTCCATGGGGCTTAAGACTCTCCTCCACCACCAAGAGACACTGGAAGCCAGAAGACAAAGGCAAACCAAGCTGCGAAGTCTCATGGGCCAGAGACTTTCTTCTTTCACTTAGAAGCACCAAGTGCCTCACCTGAGGGATCTCTGACTTCTTGGGCAGCACCAGGAGCAACTGGTGAGAGCCTGAGCAGCAACCAATAAACCTACCAGATCAAAATAGCATCACTAGGCTCTAAAAATTAAAATTTCACTAGAACCACAACTTAGAAAAACAGGTTAATTTCTGAGGGCTAAACATAGCAGAGTGACTGTTCAAGAGACTTCAATAGGGCAAATAGATTCTTTACATGATAGCCAAAGATGTCCAGAATAAAACTGAAAATCATCCCTCATACCAAGAACTATAAAAATTACATTTGTAAGAAAAGGCAATCAACGGATACCAACACTGAGATGAATCAGATGTAATTGTGTAATAAGGGTTTTAAAGCAGCCATCATGAAAATGCTTCAACAATCAATTATAAAGCTTCTTGAAACAGATGAAAAATTAGAAAATCTCAGCAAAGAAATACAAAAGGTAGATATGATAGAGCAACATGGGGAATTCTGGTGATGATGTAACTATTCTGTATCTTGACTATGGTGGTAGATACAAGAACCTACATGGGATTAAATTTCATAGAACTAAACACACATACGTACACATGCAGAAATGAGTACAAGTAAAATTAGAAAACTCTGAATAGGATTGGTGGATTGCAATGCAATATAAATATCTTGGTTGTGCTAGGGTACTACAGTTTTTCAGAATGTTACAACTAGGAAAAACTGAGTCCGGAGTGCATGAAATTGTAAATCCATAGTCATTTCAAAACAAAATGTTCAATATAAATATTACATATGTGGTTAGCATTATATTTCTACTAGTCATTGCTGGTCTACAACAGTTAACAGAACAGTTTTATGATGTTAGCAGAGGCCTGGATGAGAGGTGATGATGGAAAGGAAATGGATTTGGGAGAGACAGAAAAGATTAAAGACTGACAGAAGTCAATGGTAACACAGCTCTTTGAATAGTGCTGCTACATTGTGCTGTATCAGGGTCTTCAAATGAAAGTGTCTTCAAAATGGAAAAAAAAAAATGAAATGAGAGTAGAAACTCCTATTTCTACCCCTATTTCCTGTCTGGTATGTAATAGATTTTGAATGGTTCATTTCTAAATGGTATGAATTAAAAATGAATAATCCAAATTTATAGAGACGGCTTAGGAATGTAATCATTTGGAAGAATCATTCAGATGTTATTACAGAAAAGCTCTTCAGATGTAATTGTTTTGGAGTATTCTCAGCAATACATGCTAACTGTCAAGACAATGCAGTATGGAAATCAGAAAAACCATGTCTGCATTTGAGAGAATAATCTTTGTGTGTATGTGTATTTAAATTGTATCTTTGTGTGTATTCTATCTGTGTGTATATGTATTTAAATTGACGAAACTGTAAGTGTCCATTATTTATGAAATATATTTTGAACAAAGTTACTAATAGAACAATGTCATTTTTAGACATTGATGTATGAATCATAAAGATGGAAGACACTCAAGCTAAAATCTTCCATCCTGGAGATCATTCTCTGTTTGCATCATCCTTAATTAAGAAAAAGTAGTATAAGAATTACACTTCTGGAATGGTAGCGTGAGGTGCTGTGTAGACCTGTGACACAGTGAAACAGACATAATAGGAAAAATTATTTTTAAAAATCTACAGAAATTGTCCTAAAAACATACAATAAATGAAGAAACATTTATTCAAGAGAATCTACTACTAAATCTCTGTATGTACAGCAAAAGTCTGCGATGTTTTAACCATGGTCTACTCACTCCAAACCCTCCCTCCAGTTCAGCTTGATAGAAGTTAAACTCTGGGAAGGTGTGGCCAAGAAGATGGAACTCTCTCTCCCCTTAATTTCCAATCAAGGAATACAATATGTCACCAGGTGGGACAGGCCACCAGCATGTCCGAACCCCTCCTGCTCCAAGATGCAGAGGGTAAATTTCTGATGAGTGCAGCCAAGGGTTTCCCGTCCTCCACCTAGTCACTACAAACAAGTCTGGGGATCAATCTGAGACATGGAAAGAAAAGAATACTAGGGCCTAGATTGCCCTGACCCCTGCTGGCTTGTAGGATGCAAGTTCCACCCCAGGAAAGGTGAGCTAAGAAGCCTCATTTAAAATAGAGTGGGGAAGTTAAAATCCAAGAGCACTCTTGAAAACGAGATATTTTCATGGTGAGCAAATAAAAAGAAGTTCATAGTGTTATGAGGACAAAAAGCTAAACCATAGAACAAGTAGTTTAACAAAGACAACAAGGAAAAGAGACACCTAAGAAGAGCTCTCCTGGCAACAGAACAAACTTGAAAGACTGACCTCAAACACAGCCTCTATCGTAATTTAGTTAGATCAGACTATGGGACAATTTATGTCTCATGGCATTGTTGAAAATAATAGAGCAATCAGACATCCATTAATGGGGCATAATATCTTAGTGTAATCCAATATTAGGCAAAGAGCTTAATGGAGATATCAGGGAAAGAGACAAAAAGAGCCCTGCCAAAACTGCTGGAATCCCAGGGTGACTGTGTATATGCCCGACGCTCTACCCTCTGAGGACTGACTTCAGAAGCTTCATACTGTGTGAGAAATAGACTTTACTATAATAGCATAGCCAAGTCAGTAAACAAATTAAGAATAAAACAGTAACAAAAAATGTTCTGGAGAGGGGAGTGGGAAAACATTATGCAGAATTACTAAAACACTACTCAAAATGTCTAGTTTTCAACAACAAAAAGGAAATGCAAAGAAACAGTAATTTTTAACCCACACACAGGAAACAGAGCAAGCTCACTTTAGAGAGCCCAAATGTTTTATTTGAAATTAAAAGACTTCAAATCAGTCAATATAAATATGTCCATGTAACTAAAGGAATCCATGCTTAAAGAAGTAAAGGAAGCTATGATGTCAAGTGTCAGCAAATAGAGAATATTATAAGGAGACAGAAATTATAAAATGGAACCTCTGCAGTTGAAAAGTAAAATAAGCAAAATTAAAAGTTGACAAAAGAGGCTAAACAGTGGATTTGAACTAGGAGAGGAAAAAATCAACAATAGAAATTACACAATGGAAAGAACAGATAGAAAATATAAAGAATAATTAACAGTGCCTCAAAGAAATTTGGGGTTTCATTAAGTACCAAAACATGTGTAACAGGATGACTAGAATGGAAGAAGAAAGAGAAAGAAAAAAAATAATATTCAAAAAAAGAATGGTTAAAACCTTAACACATTCATGAAAAACCCTTGTCTGCAATGCAAGAAGCTCAACAAACTCTACATGTGATAAATATAAAAAAAAAACCATACACAGACACACCATAGTAAAAATGGTGAAACACAAAGACAAAGAATATTTTGAAAGCAGCAAGAGAAAAACAACATGACATACAGGGAAATCCCAATAAGATTAACAGATGATTACTCATCAGAAACAATGGAAGTCAGAAGGTGGTAGGATGTCATATTTAATATCCTGAAACAAAACAAAACAACAACAAAAGCAATTATCCACCAAGAATCTTATATCCAGCAAGATTATCTTTTAAAAATGAAAAATAAAGGCGTTCTCAAATAAAGAAAAACAGAAAGAATCCATTGCTAGCAATCCCACTTTATAGGAACTATGTCAAAAAAATCTCTTCAGGCTGAAGGCAAATAACCCAGAGAGTAATTCAAATCCACATGGAAAAACAAGGAGCACAAATAAAGGTAGTTATTCAATTATAAAAGACACTATAAATACACATTTCTTCTCCTTTTTCTTTATATGATTTCAAAAACAACTATATAAAACAATATATATGAAATAGTTTTATTGGATCTATAACATTTAGAAATGTAATATATATTTAAATATAGCACAAAAAAGATGCATGGAAACAAAGCTTATTTAAAATAGAAAAATGATACTCAGAATACAAATACACAAAAACAAATGAACAGAATCTGACATGTTGAATAAAAAGGTCAATATATAAAACTCTATATAAATATATGCTATCTCTTCTTTCTTATCTTAACATTTTAATAGACATAAAGTTATGCAAAGTAGTAATTATTAGAATATATTGCTGATTGTTGAGTTTGCAATCTATACAGGTATAATATGTATAACTTTGTCCTATGAAGGACAAAGAAGCAATATACTATACAGAAATAATACTTTTATATCTCACTGGAGTAAGTTAGTATAAATGTGAAGTAGAATCTGATAAGTCAAGATGTATATTATGAGCCCTAAATCAAGTACTAAGAAAATAACTAAGGTGTGTATAATAAAAAATCATTAAAGGATTAAAATGTTACACTGGAAGGTACTCCTTTAATGCAAAAAGGGGAATGAAGTAATAACAAATACATGAGGCACATAGAAAACCAAAAAATAAAATGCAGACAAATATTCAACTATATCAATAACATTAAATGTGAATGGATTAAACAATTCAATTAAAAGACAATTTTTTCAGACTAAATAAAAGATAGAATCCTATTGTATCCTATCTGTGAAGAGATTCGAAGATAGAAATAAGTTGAACCAAAGGAGGACAAAGTTATGTTAATTATGTGTTTTAGTTTCCTGAGGCTGTTATAACAAATGATCACAAACTAGATGGCTTAAAACAACACAAATTTATTCTCTCAATTTTGGAGGTCAAATTTCTGCAATCAATTTCACTGAGCCAAAATCAAGATTTCAGCAAGGCTGTACTCCAGTGGAGGCACTAGAGGAGAAACCATTGTTTGCTTCTTCCACTTTCTGTTTGCTGATAGAATTCTCTGACTTGTGACTACATAGCTTCTATCTCTGTCTCTTTGGTCACATTGCCTCTTTTATGTGTGACAAATCTTCTACATTTCTCTTATAGGGACACTTGTGTTTGGATTTAAGACCTACCCAGATAATCCAGGATAATCTCCTTATATTAAAATTGTTCGTTACCTCTGCAAAGACAGTTTTTCCTCATAGAGTAAATTTGCATGCTCCAGGGATTAGGATCTGATATATGTGTATAGCTATTAGTCAGCTATGATCACTTCTCTGGCCCTCAAGGATTTACCTTCATCCCACATGCACAATGCTCTCACCTCATCTCAACATTCGCATGTCTCAACCCATTTTATCATAAACTCAAGTCCAAAATCTCATTTAAAAATCATCACGTTAAAAGTCTCAGATTTTATCATCTACATTATTTAAATCAGATATGAGAAATACTATGTATTATCACGTATGGAACAAAAATCCATATGAGAATGTGGGGAGGGGGAAGAGTCAGAAAGACACCCAAGTTCCTAGCTACAACAGAATGTGTACAGTTAGTTGGCTCCTTCCCAAGACCAGTATTCTCGTTGTATTGATTCCATGGCAAATGATCTGAATAAAAAGCATGCTTATCCTATTTTTCTTCCTCTCCACAAAATGGGTTGTTGGGGTTGAGATAGTGTAGCCTCTAGAATTTGGACACAGGACAGGTTTTCTCTTAAAAGTTATACTTACCTCTTGATTAAAAAGACACACCCTTTCATCTCCAACCTACTGATTTTTTCCAAAAATTGTTTGAATGGAAATATTTTCTCTCTTTTCCCTTATATTATATTTCTCTTTGATGACCTTTTCATCAGTAAAGCTTTTGAATGATTTTATTTTTCTTATGGCCATTGTGAAAGGTTTTGAGTGTTTGATTTGATTCAAGCTTGACTGTTGTTGGTTTATAGGAATGCTACTCATTTGCATACAGTGATATTGCAGCCTGAGACTTTGCTGAATTTATTCATCAATTCCAGGAGTCACTTGGTAGAATCTTTGGGGTTTTCTAGAAATAAGATCATATCATCAGCAAAGAACAATAGTTTCACCCCTCTTTCACCATTTGGATACCCCTAACTTCCTTCTCTTGCCTGATTGTTCTGGCTAGAACTCCAGCATTATGTTGAATAGAGGCAGTGACAGTGCACATCATTATCTTGTTACAATTCTGAGTGGGAATGTTTTCAACTTTTCCCCATTCAGTATGATGTTGGCTGTGGGTTTGTCATATATGGCTTTTATAATTTTAAGATATATTACACCTATGACTATTTTGTTAAGAGTTTTTATCATACAAGGGTGCTGAATTTTGTTGAGTACTTTTTCTTGATCTATTGATATGATCATATGACCTCTGTTTTTGCTTCTGTTCATGTGGTGAATCACATTTATGGATTTACATGTATTGAACCATCCTTACATCTCTGGGAGGAAGCCCACTTGGTCATGGTGGATGGTTTTTTTTGATGTATTGCTGAATTTGTTTTGCTAGAAGGCTATTGAGGATTTTTGCATCTATATTCATAAGGGATATTGATCTATAGTTTTTGTTGTTGCTGTTTCCTTTCCCAGGTTTGGTATCAAGATGGTGCTGACTTCATAGAATGAGTTGGGAAGGATTACTTACTTTTTGATGCTATGAAATAATTTTTGTACTGTATGTACCAATTTTTCTTTGTAGGTCTGGTGAAATTCAGCTGTGAAACCATCTGGTCCGGGACCTTTTTTTACTGGAAGAATTTTTATTTCTGCTTCAGTTTAGTTTCTCAGAATTGTTCTGTTCAGGAGTTCTATTTCTCCCTGACTGAGCCTTTGGAGGTTGTGTGTTTCCACAAATTTGTGCATTTCCTCAACATTTTTGAGTTTATGTGCATAGAGATTTTTGTAGTATTCACAGATGATATTCTGTATTTCTGTGGTATCAGTTGTAATATCTGCTTATTCATTCCTGATTGAGCTTATTTGGGTTCTGTCTTTTCTATTTCTTATTAATCTAGCAAGATGGTTCTTTTCAAAGAACCAACTCTTTGTTTCATTTAATCAGCAAGTATTGTTAGTAATATGACAATATTACTCTGCACTCTAATTCACAACATCCTCTTCCCTGGGCTTCCCTGGACCTGCGTAGCAACAGAGTCAAGTCTATTCTCTCTGTTTAGAGTTCTGCTCTCTGTGATGTCTCAAAATTTGCCTGTGCTTGCCAAGCTCCTTAAAGGAGAATTGATGGCCTAATGAGCTATGTGTATTTTTTTCCTGATGTCAGCACTTGGTTTGCTCTTGCCCTATTCTAAACAAGAAACTACCTTAGTTTGCATTATGCTGTCTCCACCAACCAATCAAGGACAAAAGCATCTGTAGGTGGCCTTTACCTTTCTGTTCAAAAACACCAATCAGTTGCTTTAAGTGGTCTAGCTGAGAAATCAAAGACAAGCCACACTGTGACTCTAAAAGATCTATTTCTTCAGAGGACACAGGACAATTTTTTGTAGGGTGCATACAGTGAGAGATTAACTCATTTATATTCTTGAGGCAAGAAGAACTGATGGATATATTGCTAACATAACCTTTTAAAAAGTTTATATAGAAATACTTTGTGAAGTTATTTTTGTAAGTAGAAGTTCATCTGCATTCTTCCATCTCATTCTTCTCCATGGCTAGTTGGAAGTAAATGAAGTTTGTGGAAAATTTCTTAGATGTATTCATTAGTCATTTCTGAAAAGATTTGCAAAGTTATTCTTTTTTTGTTTGTTAAAATACAGTTTTCACTGAACATTACCTAATGATAATCCTCTATAGTCTATAAACGTGTACACTCCTTGAGCTAACGCCTTGTTAAACCAGTGTCTTGATTCAGAATAGTGCATAATTCAAAACAACTGCTATTCCTTATCCAAATAAAATTTCTAATATTATCAAACAAGATATCAGAAAATCCAAACTGGCTAATTAAAGCTTTTTTTTGTTTGTTTTGGTTCCTTGAACTTTATTTAAATGAGGTTTTACAGAATTAGTCTTGCATTTTTCTGCCACAGAGATACAAATACCTCACATACGAATCCCTTTCATTTTTAAGATATATATCAATAATTTGAATATTGTGAAAATTATCTTATGATTTTCTCATACATGTATATTACATACGTGTATTTTGAGGTTATACAATTTTATAAAATTTTAATGCAACATATTAATTTATTATTATAAATTGTTTGAGTCTTAACCAATCAAATCATTTAAGAGAGTAGACATCTTCATGACAGTCTTCATTCAAGAATTCCATGTTTCATTGTGCAATATTTACTTGCATAGGCAGAATTTTGCATATAATAGGTTTAGAATAAATATTTATTAGATATGTTAATGAATTCTGAAATGACAATTTATTGTACATTTGTTATATGTAAAGTGCCAAATTCTCTCCAAAAGACTGTAAGGTAGATGTTCTATGATGAAGACGAATCTTAATCCTAAGAAAATGTCAAAAAACATAAGTAAGACAAATAAAGCAAATCATGGCAAATGCCATAACAGATCCTGACAGAGAGCAAAAAGATTATAGGAAAGAGAGAAATTAATTGTGGCTCAGGGAATTTTGAAAGAGCATTAGTAAAGTTGGTAAATTATAGTGAAAGCGAAAAGACAAGATATAAAAGTCTATATTTGCATTTATTAAACATGGATAGGAAAAAAAACAGGTAACAAAATTTAAGAGTCTACAAAGGATGTATAGGATGTGAAATGGTATTCCTATAGAAAAGCTACTAGTGGACATTTTCTGGAGTTTTTAGTTTTGCATAACTATGCAAATATGAACTTTTTATGTTTGTTCTTATTCTACTGCAATCTATTCTTTCTTTCCTTTGTTTTAATTTCTTGACTTTTATCTCCCTGAAAAATGTCTTTTCCATTCTCAGCATTCTATCCAGGCAGCAGCTGTTACAATTTAATAGATACTTATTCATATTTTTCCATGCTTATGTGATTATATAATACATGTATATGTGTAAACACATATAAATATTATAAAAACTAAATTATTTTATATATATATCTGTGTTTTACTTTTCACATTCAATAATTAATTTATACCTAATTATTTCTTCTGTAATCTGAAAAGATTTCACTTTATGCTACTGATGCACTATAAATTATTGCATAAACAATGCTATAATAGATTACTATATGCATATAACTTTTTGACCTCAAGAAATTTTGTTGTTACGGTATAAAAACTCTCAATACTGATTTTTACTTGACAAAAACATTCTAACACCTTCTCTTTCCTCTAGTAATGTCCATGCCCCCCCAAACCCCTGACAGCATCAGATGTTTAGCCCTTTTTCCCCCCTTATCTTATGTGGGGCAAAATGATATCTCATTTTTTCATCACTTTGCAGTTCCATGCCTACTGCTATGGATTTATTCTTCTGTGCATACGAACATATCTTTTGCCCATTTTGATATTATGTTGTGTTTTGGGGGGAGTTTATTTGTTTTTCATTTTAAGAAGTTTGAATATTATAGATATTGGCCTTTTATCTTTCTGTTAGTGTTTTTGAAGATATTATCTTTTTAAATTGAATTTTGAAAGGGAAACCCCTTGTCTTGGTAGCCTTGGGGTTTTTAGCTCCAGTTAGAAGTTCTTTCCACCCACCTATGCCCGACCCCTCATCATTTTCTTGGATTTTCTCATAAGAGGTTTCACTTTTTACTTTTCTTACATATGAGGCTTTAATTAATCTAGAATTTATTTTCACATGATGCGATACATGAGTACAGTTTTAATTCTCAGTTGATGCCCAAGTGTGGCAGCTTCATTTACTATATAGTTTTGCTCTACATTTAGTCCCTGCTCCCTTATTTTTACTTGCCTAGAAGAAAGCGTTCCAGGTGTTATGACTATGGACCTGGATGTCAGACAAACTGAGTTATAACCCAACACCTTTTCTTTCGAGCTATGTGACATAAAATAAGTTCCTTATCTTCCATAACTTTTGATTTCCTCATTATTGGAATGTGCTTAGTGATACTTCTCAATGTTGTAAAGGTTAGGTTGGGTAACATATGAGAAAAGTTAGCACACAAACTTCTGCATAATAAGTGCTCTATATGTGCCACTTCTAGTCATTTACTCTTTGTCACAATTGAAGTCACATGGTTATGCCTAATAAATACTAAGAAGCAGCTAAAATACTGCACCAAATAAATTTAACCATTTAATTTAAATATTCGACTACTGGCAACCTATGATGCACTGTGTGATTCTGTCTATTAAATTTAGAGAACAGAATTCCCTTTTGCAAAATGCCCAGCTTTACTCCAAGAAAACAGTCAAACCACATCGTAATCATGATTTTCCTGGCCGTGTTGGTTTAGAAACAAGCTAAGGCTATCCCAATGTTCCTAAGGTTATCCCAATGTTTCTAAGGATATTCCACTGTTCCAGAAACTATTCCAATATTCTTAAATCTATCCATAGATCTTTAATATTATACCATTGTTCCTAAGCCTTTCAATCAGCCTCTATAAACATGCTTTTAAAACTTGCAATATCCCTGCAATATGATAACTATGCATATGATTCTTGTTCCTTATATTCAATGTAGCAGAGGCTCATCATTTGAGCTTTTTTTTTTTTTTTTTTTTTTTTTTGAGACAGAGTCTCACTGTGTTGCCTGGGCTAGAATGTCATGGCATCATCCTAGCTCACAGCAACCTCAAATTCCTAGGCTCAAGCCATCCTCCTGCCTCAGCCTCCTGAGTAGCTGGGACTACAGGCATGTGCCACCATGCCCAGCTAGTTTTTTCTATATATTTTTAGTTGTCCAATTAATTTCTTTTTATTTTTAGTAGAGACAGGATTTCGCTCTTGCTCAGGCTGATTTAGAACTCCTGAGCTCAAACAATCCGCCCGCCTCAGCCTCCCAGAGAGCTAGGATTACAGGCGTGAGCCACCGCGCCCAACCCATTTGAGCTTTTTTGTAAAATATCAATTCCTTCTTTCTTAACAGACTGTCCCAGATGTAATGTCATCATAAAGAATCACAGAAAACTCATGGTTTCCCCTTTGCGTTCTATGTTCATTAACATCTTCACTCAATGATGACTAGGACACAGTGTTAGTGAGATGTCAGATAAGTCTTTGGGATTGTAGATAGCCAAGCCAAAGGACATGCCCAAAGGATGAAAATGAATTAAAGTCTCAGGTCAGGATTTCCAAAGAGGTCATAACTTGCATTTATTGGCCAAAAGAGCCTGTAAACACTCCCTCAGGAGGTTTACCATCTGTTTGCTATGCACACACACCCCCAAACTGACAGCTTTTCAGAGTTTATTACAATCCTCAGAGCTATGTTTCATGATCCCTGTTTGGGCAAAATTTCAGTTAATTTTGGAACCTCATAGGATCCCTGCTCCTGAATGGAAGTGTAGATTTTCTCTGGATATTTAGCTCTGTAGATATTTCCATTTATATGTTTAGGTAACAATTGCATCTAGTATGGGGTGTGGATTCTTGTAAGTAATAGTGTCACTGGCACAGCAGTCCAGTGATGGCACGAAATAATCACATGGTGAGCTCAAAATGTTGCTCAAACCATCCATCTGCCTAGTCATGCTGGGAAAATCCTACCATTGCATTAGGGTTGATAAAGGTCCTTTTCAAATTACTACCTAAAAGAGTATACATTGAAATCTTACCTTAAGATTATTTATATCAAATATAATTTTCACTGTGCAAAGTACGGTGAGTTAAAGATTTATTGGCTTGAACCAAAGGATTCTGGTGAAGTAAAAATGATTGACAGTTCAAATGATTGAATCTTCATAGTTGAAATGATATGAGATACAATGAACATGTTTTTGAATTATAGCAAACTAGACTCTTTACACTCCCAATTTTGCTGAACACATTTTTGGCCTTTCTTAATGGGTTTCTCAGGTAGCATTTGCAATAAGGGCTTCCATGCAGGCAATTTATTTTGGAAAATGACCCCAGAGAACAGGAATGGAGGAGTGGGAAGAGTAATACACAGAAGGAAGAAAATCCAATGCAAGCATATGGTTTTAAAATATTCACCCCTGTGGGAAACTGGGGCTTGGCTCCACCAGAACCCTTCAGGAAGTGTAGAATGAGCACCAGAATTGTTGGCAAGAGACACATCTATCTATCAGTTCAAAGGCTACCCCGTGGGGCACTAATTCATTTGGACATTCAGGATGAGCCTTATCCTGGGGTCAAGATAACCAAGAATTAAAGAATGACAAGCGTGCAGTGCTGCAGGTTACACATGCATGAGGCTGGTCACAACAGCAAGGGCTGAAGTCACAGGTCAGCAGAAATGATGTGGGATGGGTATAAGAGGTGTCCCCTTCATTGCCATGACTTTGTAAATTTTTATACCGACCATCTCTAAGATAAACTTTTAGAAAATATAGTTTCCTCCTGGCTGTTCACAACCTTGTTCTTGCATTATGCTGTATGAAATCTCTCTCTCAGAAAAGCAAGCCAGATTATAAATGATGCAATCTCAGCAGTTATTTTCCTCAAAGCTGGAAGTCATGGAGAATATCAAATCTGGTGACCTGGATTTAGGCTTACTGTTATATACTAGAAAAGGAGGTTTCTGACACAAGAATCAATACTCTCTGGAGACAAGAGAACATTGGAGACTGGTGCCACCGGCTAGACATCACAGGCCTTTAAAAGATCATCTTTCCCTTTCCTCTTGTAGTCTGTCCTTGAAGTGGGGTGTTGAGTGGTGGGCGGTGGTTTGAGGGCTTATAAATCTTGGCTCTTTACTTCTCATATAGATTACTGGCAGTAACTTCCAATTCATTGTCATCTGACAGTGACCAGTCATAAAATGAAATAAAAAATTCAGATACAGTCTGTTGTTTCAGAATGGCAGGAGTAACTATCTATTCAACATATAAACAGAGAATTTCATCTAGAAAAACAGAGTAAAATTTTTTCATGGTTCATGTCGTATGTTATAAATCAAAACTCATCATATCCTATTTATGCATTAGGAAATGCCCAAGGTATTGTGAGCTACAGAGAGCAATTCCATCAAAGAGAATAGCAAGAATTCTACTAGTAATTTAAGGCTCATGGAAGTCTTCCAAAGTCATGATAGTGGACTTTACTCTTTGATTTCAATGTTCTCTGTTCTTCAATAGCCTTAAAATTATCCAACTAATTCCTTAAAAACTCATTTTCATCAAAAAGCATAATAAAATTAACAGCAATAGCCTTAAATACATGTTTGAAATTGAAATTCTGGAAATCTCATTGTTTTAAGCATTATCTTCAAGATACTGTAATATCAACAGCTTGCACAGAATTAAAATGCTTTTTTTAGATGTTTTTCAGAGAACACTCAGTGAAGTAGGAATCTAAGATACAATAGTTTTGTATTAGATGTTGCTCTATTCAAGCCTCTCAATGTATTATGCTTTTGCTTATAAGGGTCAATGAGTATTACTCCTGTTTTACCATTTCCACATGCCTTTATGGGCAATAAAAATTATGGGTTTCTTCACATGACCGTATTTAAATATAAGCGACTTACTGTTTGAAGACATGTGTATTACTAAGCTGAAACAAATTTTCTCATTGGACTTAATGAAATCTACAGTCTCAAGTCCCTGGGAAATCATTACAAATAAGGTGAACTCAAATAAAGCAAAGCATAATTATTAGGTTTAATTCCTAAAATAAAATTAATCCATCTAAAAGTAATAAACATGATAACTCTGACCTAACAGTTTCCTCATCAAACAATTTCTCCTTAGTACATAAATAAAGGTGGCTTTTTATCCCTTTTTGTTCAGCTTTCCTGTTGCCTTGCTGTATTTGAAACCTCACATCAGATATGACCTTAATTTCATGAAGTACCACCTGCATTGCAATGCATGAATTCATCAGCTTCTGTCTAAGATTCCTTTGACTTAAGGCTTTCAAACAGGATGTGAAAGGGATGAAGAAATGGATTTGGAAAGAGTGCATATTAGGACAAGTCCACATGATACTTGGAAAAGGTCATTCTTAAAAGTTTGTGAACAAATTTGTGCAAATGGAGCACTCCCGCTGCTGAATGGAACCTACTTCATGAAATGCTTTTTCTCATTGCAGGTGCATAGAGGCCTAGACATCAAATTCCTTTAGAGTTAAATTTTGCAGAGTTAAATTTTTCAGATAGGGTATTTGCATTTTCTTCTATGACTCACCCTGCTTTTAAAACTTTAGCAGATTTCTAGTTCAAGATGGCAAAATGCATTCACATCTACCCCTCCTTCTTCCAAAGTCAAATTTAAAGGATAGAAAATTGCACACACACAAAAAAAGTGTTTGTGTATATTTGTGTGCATGTGTATATCTATATCCATACTGTATATATGCACACCTACACAGACACGTATACACTGCCATAAATATCTATACTATAATGTATATTCTCTTACATAACACAAAATTACTCAAAAACAAGAAGTGTTTTAGCAAAATGGAAAGTCTAAGGAATTTCTAAAAAGCAGATCCATTCAGATTTGTCAAAAGTACAGAGCTATGAAATCTAAAGCACTGATGACAGGACTTTTTCTGCAGTGGAGCCTCAGAGAAGAGTCAATGCCACAGCCAAGGCATGAGCTTTGGGGACGTCATCAGCACAGTTATTGGGCCCTTCTCTTTCCCTGCTTGACAGCTATAAATTTTATAGTTAGGACAAAGGCCAGAGAGGAACATTTAAACCAAGAGAAGGATCACTGTGAAGTCCACTGATACGAAAGACTCAAAAAAAGTGGGGGAGGGTGACAGAAATAGAAGAAACTCAAAATTTCCCAGTATGTATGGATGGAATGAGGTGGAGGAAAGGGAACTAATGTAAAGGTAAAGGCAGCTCTACATAGGAGTGAAATTTAATAGAAAGTTCTACTTTCTGCAAATGTATTCCTTAATTTGACCACTTTGGGAATTCCTGGCTTGCCAGCATGCACCCCCTGACTGCCCTCCCTAAACAGAATCCACGGTTTACTTGCATTCTGGAAAAGGCTTATGAGGAAGAAACACCTACAACTGCAAAGAAAACCCAACCTTATTCTCAGTCATGTGGATAAAGAGTGAAATGTGGAGTAAATAGGAATAATTAAGGAAACAGAAAAGAACAAGAAAAGGGTCAAATACATGTTTTCAGAAATTCAAGATTATTAAAAAAGAAGATGAAGCTTTTGAAAGGGAAAAATTTTAGAACATTTAGGGGATGTTTGGGTGGAAATAATGTATTTTGCATGTGACAAGAACGTGAATTTGGGGCTGCCAGAGATGGAATGCCATGATCTCAATATTTGTGCGCCCTCCCCCAATTTATATGTTGAAACTTTCACTCTCAATGTGATAATATTAGGAGCTGAGAAATTTGGAAGATAATTATGTCCTGAGAGTAGAGACTTCTTGAATGAGATTAGTGCCATTATTAAAAGACTCCAGAGAGCTCTCTGGCTTTCTTTCCAACATGTGAAGGTATAGCAAGAAGATGGCTATCTATGAACAAGGAAGTGGGTCCTCACCATGCACCACATCTGCCAGCGTCTTGATCTCAGACTTCTCAGTCTCCAGACTGTGAGAAATAAACATTTGCTGTTTAAGCCACCCAGTTTATGGTATTTTTGTTATAGCAGCCCACGCAGACTAAAACATCTTCCTTACAGAAGAATTGCACATAATTTATTTAAATGCTTCCCACTTCAGGAGAGAAAGCTTAACTCTTACACCTTCTCCTTGATCATGGGTGGACTTACTGAATCTTTTCCAAAGACTTGACTAGTGACAGAAAAACAAATAGGAACTTTACAGTGGAGAAACCTAGCACTCATCAATTAGCCAACTGTTTAAGTGATACCTGTGATGTCACATGGAAATGATGTAATCAGAAAAAACTTCACCTATGTAGCATTCTTTCAAGAAGTTCGTAACCTGAGTCTAATCGTGAGAAAAACATCAGACAAATCCAGATTGTAGGGCATTCTGCAAAGTACCTGGCCAGTATTCTTCAATATTTTCTATGTCAAAAAACAAAGACAGACTGAAAAACTCTTACAAACCAGAGGGGACTAGGGAAATGCAACACTTAAATACAGTACAGTATCTTGGAATGAATTCTGAAACAGAGAACATTAATTTTAAAATTGGTGAAATACAAAGTCTGGAGTTTGCTTAATAGTAATGTACCAATAATCAGTTTTTTTTTGTAATTTTGACGAATGCACATGGTAATGTAGTTGTTATCAATGAGCAAAAAAATTGGTGAGAGGTACACAGGAACTCTTTTCACTATCTTTTAACTTTTCCTTACATATAAAATTGTTCCAAAATAAAAAGTTTATTAAAAAGTGTCATTGCCAAATAAAATTTACTAAATTGATTAAATAATAGGAAGGACACAGAGTAGCTGAGACATGGATCCAAAATAGTTCTTACATATTTATTAGGAAATCTAAAAAGAGAAAAATGAATCAATGGATATGAGAAAACAGTCATAAGTAAAAAAAGGCACCAATCTTCAGAATAAAATTGAGATCAGGAGAAAAGGAAAAATAAATAAATACTCGAAGACATTGATCTCTGGCATTTCTGAACTCAAGAACACAGTAAAAATTCTCCTACCTGAAACTGCAGCAATGTTGACTAGGAACAGAATGAAAATGAAATTGGCACTAGGCTTACAATCATCTGCAGTAACAACAACAGAGCAATGAATGCTTCAACCATTTTAACTTCGGAGTTATATACCCAGCCAAACTCTCAATTAAGTGTAAGAATAAAATAGATGAATTTGTAGACGTTTAAAGGGTATATCAAATTTAAAAACCAGAGAAACTTTGTGAAAGAATTACTGAAGTATATACCAGTAAATCTGAAAACAAAATCCAACAAAGTATAATATTTTTCAAGAAATAATTACTTTAAAATATTTCAAGGAAAAATAGAGAGAATCAAAAAAGAAATGAACAGATAATCCATGTAAGCTTGGCATGTGGGAAATTCTTATTTCAGCAGCACAGACTTGACGGCAAAGTTTTTATTTCCTTCTCTGCTAAGTACAGTAACATATTACATAATAAATAAGTAATGTGTTCTTAGTCGAAAAATGGAAAGTTTGTTTATTGATTCAAGAAATATTAGAACTAATTTGCAGTTAATACATTAAAGACTTAGTTGCATTTAGAGAACAGAATGAAATGGTTATGTATCTTAAAAACATAAAAGAATGTGGCAGAGAATTAAAGATTTAAAGAATTCTGTTGTCCAGAAGTTGTGTACTTGGTTGAAGAGGATGGTTTTCCCCAACAGAGGAGGACTGTTCTTCTGTTAAAGGTATATGAGTAATTTTATTCCCCTGCTAGAAACTCCAAACATGTGCTCAAGGTCCGTTTTTAAGCCTTCTGATGTTTTCCTTAATAATTTTATTAATTTTGAAAACCAAACTTATTTTTCTTGATTAACTAATTATTTAAATATATACTACTGATGTCTTTCTTAAACAGATGAGAATTAGATACATTTATACTATCTCCCATCTTTGCTTCACTTTTAACTCTTGGTTTTTATTACTATAATGTGTTTAATCACATCTGCTTGTATATAATACATTGTAATATCTATTTCATACATTACGAATTTTAAAAATATCTTTTATTTCCCTACTGTGAAAGATAAGGCAATTAACATTGAGCCACTTTTTTCCTTCTGCTTTGTCTTCTCCACCTGCTTATTCTGCATAGTTAATAACAATAGGTAAGCCATAACTAAGTCCGAGTGCATTCTATGTTTCCTGATACAGGATGTCCTCAATCTGTATAACTAACAATCCCATGCTGTAGGTCTTCTACCCCCCGTCACCATTTTATAAATAGACAAATAGGGGCTTAGAAAGGTTAAATAACTCAATCAAAGTCTCAAACACTAGTCAGAGATGAAGCCCAGCTGCTGCTGTAGAAAACAGTATCATGGTTCTTCAAAAATTAAAAATATAACTATCATATGATGCAGCAATGCCACTTTTGGGTATATAGCCAAAAAAATGAATTCAGTATCTTGAGATATAGGTACCCCCATTTTTATTGCAGCACTATTCACAATGGCCTAACTGTCCATCAATGGATGAATGGATAAATAA